>CAUYQG010106603.1:0-13380 GCA_963574415.1 Tarsius wallacei
CAACTGTAGTGTTGTGCAGACTCCTTACTTACTAGTCCTATTCTCTACTATCTCATGGCTTATCTTTTATCCTGGTTCAAATAATTGTATCATATTTGTGCTTTTTATTATCTGAAGACTTAAATTCTTCTTGGAAGGAGAGCTGGTGTGAATATTAAACATGAGAACGTCAGAGCACCAGGCACCCAAGATACACAGAAGACAAAGTCAGCCTTGGAAGCAAAAACATGAGAGAGGGAAGAGGAAGGAATAAAACAGTGACACAAATCATTCCCAATTTTTCATTAATTTTTTCCATTAAAAAGCCATACTCTCTAGGATTGTGCCTTCAAAGATGGTTAAGTCTTAATGCACACATTAATATCCGTATTACTTCATTTTAATATGTTCCCTTGGTTCTTATTTTTAATAATTTTGTCAACAAAGAGAAAACTTGCTAGACATCAATGTGCAAACAAAATTTAGTAGGCAGTTAAAAAATTTATCGTGTGCAAACATATTGCTAGACAATGGTGTCCTCTTCCTATACAAATATTCTTAAAATATTTCATTCAGAATTTGAAGTTCATCTCAAAGGAAAGAAAAATAAGAAGGGGGAAGTTTGCTGGATAAACGAGAAGAGTTAGCATAGTGAAGAAAACATTAAGAGTTTTGTTACCAATTCAAGAAGCCACCCATACCATACGCAAAGGCAACAAATTACATTCTCAGAAAAAATATTGTTCAGAAAAACACCGTGTGTACCCTTCCTTGAAATTTCTTACTGAAAGACACATTCCTATGAAGCCAGAGATAAGACAAAACATGTGATATTATAAGAACACAACAGTTTATGATGCAATTTTAACTTTCAAAGTTAAAATAATTGTTATAAGCACGATATCAAAGTCGAATGCAAAAACATTAATTTGAAATGTATCAAACATAAGATGAATTAATAGATGAATACACACAGGTATGTTCTAAAGGAAATCCAGCAAAAAGCTAATGGTAGAATGTAGGTGGTGAGTATATGTGTGTTCACTGTGAATGTTTTTCAATTTTGCAGCGATATTCCAACCTAATAGAATTTTGGGAAAGTTAATGCAAGGATTTGCGAAATAGCAATATATATAATGCAAAAAAAAAAAAAAAAGCTCAGTAATAATGATCACCTGAGTCCACGATAAGAGACCACAGTGTTTCATAGAGTAAAAAAACCCGTAGAAGAAACTGAAGGCAACGTCCACAAGAGGGAATTGAATCATTGAAATGGTTCTTTGTTTTTTTCCTTTTTGGTGAACTCAACAGCGGATGAAATGGTCTGTAACTTTATAGTTTCAAATTTAAGACCATCTTCTCTAGTCCTGAAGAAACTACAAGCAAAAGAAGCGTGCCAACTATTCAAATCGGACAAAGGGCTGCGCGGCTGCTCCCAGTTGAAACCACACTGGCACTGGGTCCCCGCCTCGCGCCGCGCCGCTCACGTTCATGGCGGAAGCCGGGGCGCACGCTCCAGGGGGCCTCGGTGTCCCCAGGCCGGGCGCGAGTCCGCCTCCGCCCCCTGGCCTCTCCTTCGCCAGGGTGAGGATGAGGAGGCAGAGCGTGGAGAACTGCAGGCTGGAGAGCGGGCGTTAGAGCCGCCAGTGCGAAGAAGTGCGGGCGGGCGGGCGGCGGGAGCAGGACCAGGGGCCGCTGGGCGAGAAGGCGGCGGAGCAGGGAGCCGGCCCGCAGCAGGCAGAGGAACAGGCAGAGGCTCTGGTGGCTCATCCGCCGCTCGCGGTACAGCAGCCGCCGCCACAGCTTGCAGGTAGGCGAAGGCGAGGAGCGGGGCGTGCTGGACGCTCAGCGCCCACGGCACCGAGCCCGGCGCCGCGGCGAACCCCGCGCCCCCGCCGGGACCGGCACCGGCGCCCTCCTGGGGGCCGGCGGGAGGGCGAGCGCGCGCGGGCAAAAGGGCCGCACGCGGAGCCCCCGTCCGCGGAGAGGAGGACTGCCCCTCCGGCCTCCAGCCGCGGGAAGCGCCAGGATGGGACCCCGCGTCCAGCGCCGGGACACCTCGCCCCCTCTCCCGGCCCCGCCTCCTGCCCGCCCCCCGGGGGGGGGTCTCTGCTCCTTCAGGGCGCCCTGGTTGCGTAGCGGCGAAAAACAACTCTGGGCTGGTGACAATCGGCGGATTAACCTGAGCACTTAAGGCGTTTGCGCCGCACCGAGGGCTCGCGCCGATTGGCCCGGTTGGGCACGCCCCCTGAGCACCGCGCTCGGAAGGCCACGGGCCGCGGGACCCGTCCCGCGCTGCTGATTGGCCCAGGATTCCGTGGTCCCGCTTCAGGCGCAGTTTTCGCTCCGCCCCCCGAGCTTCCCATTGGTTGAAGTGTAGAGGGAGCACGAGGAGGAGAAGGAGGAGCTTCGGGGACTGTCGTGGCGCGGGTGGCCGGCTCGCGGATCTGGTGGGCCGGCGGGCTTGCTGTGCCCTCGCGAGGGGTAGGGAGGCGAGAGGGTCCCGCTCGGCCCGGCGCGTGCGTCGCGTGGCGGCGGGAGCGGTGGGCCGCGCGGCCTCGGTGACCGCCCGGGTCCCTGCCGCGGGGCTCGCCCGCAGGTCTCGCCAGGTAGGTGGCCGCTCGGGTCCTTCGGGCGGTGGTTTCGCAGCGAGGCGCGGGTTCAGACGAAGCGACTCTCCTCCGGCAAGGCCCGCGCCGTCGCGCTCCGGAGTCCGGCCTGGGACGCCGGCCGCGGGGCACCGGGGGTCTCACCTGGACCCTCCCGAGGGCGTGTGCGTTTCCCTTTTCCGCCGCGGGAAGATGGAACGCGGCGGCCGGGTGAGCCTTCGCTCTTGCGGGCAAGGCCCTTCTCTCCCCTCCGCAGGGCGAGCCCCCGTCGAAGGCTTTTTCCCCGTCTGTGTCAGAGCAAGTCTGGTTAGCCTTCTCTTTCGCTTCCCTTATGGGGGATGAGTGTGGGGGATGCGAATAGATGATTTTCCTCCCAACTTCTTTGAGGGGGCTCTAAATGGAGGGATGATGACTCCTGTTGCCTCCTTGGAGTCTAGCCAAGGCTTTCCTTGAGGCTGGTTCATTGAGCAGGTGATGTGCTCCAGTAGCAGCATTCAAGCGGGAGTAAGCTGATTTAGGAAGAATATGCTTAGGGGACTTTGTAAGCATTATATGACCCATTTATTGAGAAATATGGAATGTATCTTTTTCCAGAGAGTGATGCCCACTTTTTCCTGAGGGGGAACGCCATTAATTTTATAGTTAGCCATGAAGGAATTTAGGCCTATAAAGGGGAAACTAACCAAGGCAGGGAAAAGCTTGCTACTAGACCTTATAAAATTTAAACGTGTCCAGGTGCTCAGAGATTGAATATTGTGTGTTTTCTCAGTGCAGATTACTCCAGCACAGTAGTCTTTCAAAAATTTAAAAGCCAAAGCACTGTTTGCCAAGCATTATTGTATACAGTGCCCGATACCAACATGGGATGATTACTCTAGTCAACAGGGGCTACCTATCACTGTAACTGCATAAAGAACATAAAGGCAAATCCTCACCCATCTAACAGGAAAACAATCCTTTTCTCTTGAAGTACTTCCTCCTTGACATCCTCTGGGAGCTTTCTTAGACCTGTGACAAATAGTTCTTTATATTCTGGTGCTCAACAAAACACACTTACTGCCTTTAGCATTTTATTTGCAAACTTTGTTCCTGTTTTTGTTCTGCAGTCTCACTCATTCTTACAGCACTTATTACCTTCTTGTATTTTGTCCTTAGTTACATGTCACTTATTCTTTCCATCATTTAAATGACCTCTGCTTACACACTTATTTAGAGTTTAGGGATGAGGCAAAAATTAAAGTATGCCAACTCAGATCCATGCTGACAGAAGCATTCGACTGAAGAATTGAGGGCCCCTTCCAGGCATAAAAGTCTGCACGTAGTTGGGAGGTGTATGTGTGTAGTATTGGCAAATGTGACATGACAAACACTTGTCTATGACTTTTCTTTTGGTATTGGCACCTGTGGTGGCGATGGTCAATTGCATTTTGAAGAGTCGTCTTCCCCTTTAGAATCTTTCTATCAGGAAGCTGGGTCAACTTCCTGTGAATTCTTTTAAATATCCTGCTTTAAAATCTAGGATATGCATTTTATGTTCAGGCCACTCTCCCATTACCCACTCCTAAGACCAGGCTATTACCAAGAGTGCCATGCTGGGTTGTACTGTACTAACAATTCCCCAATCTTAGGAGTTTAAAGCAACAATGCTTGTTTTATGTTTACACCGTGTCTGCTGGGAGCTTTGCCCCATGTTTTCTTTTAGGGACTTGGGACTGACTGTTACCAGCCAACATATCAGAGGGAGAGTGTGTCATGATTCATGACACATGCATACTAACTCTTAAAAGCTTCCAGAAGTTGCATATATCACTTGGCACGTAAATTGCTCAAGTCAAGCCATGACCATACCTAATTCAAGGAAATGGGAAGTATAATTTTCACCTGTGTAGAAAACCGCAAATTTCTGAACAGTTCACCCTTGTCAACATGTTCTCCTTCCTCTGGGTCACCCTTGACTCTAGCCAGTGGACATTAAAAATCCCATCCAGTCACTGTGTGGAGCTTCAAGTCCAGGATCTCTGAATAAAGCCCAGCGGTAACTTCTTCTGGTCTAGGCATGTTATCTGTCTCCCTGCCCCTGTTGAATACAAAGGATAGAGTTTGGACAGGTGACTAGAAGTGTACCCATTTGAAAAGAGGAAGAATGGAAGACACATACCAGACTGTAGACAGTTGAAATCTCTCTGGGCAGGTGTTGCTAGGGCACTAGTTCTATTTCCTGGGTTCTCCAGGCCAGTTGAAGAAAACAATTTTAATTTGAATGTTTGGTAAACAATACAATGAATTATAGGAAAAGTGAAACTAAGAACATGAAATTACAAGCCCAATTTAAAGCCATTGTTAGATTCAACAGACAACCAGTGTGAAATTGCTATAAAAGCTTCTAAACAATTACTCTCAATTTCTGTATCCATCTCAGTCGTAGACCTGTGACAAATGGTTCTTGCCCTGCACATGCCCTAGAGCATAGTTCTTCACGGTCCTTGGCTTTGCCCTATGAGAGATCCTTCCATTTTTATTATCCTTGACCACATCTGAAGTTGGCTTTGGAGATATGGCCTCTTTCCATAGTTGAGCAGTTTTGTTAGGTTGATAGAAGGGTAGGTGTGGGAGGGGCTAAGGATTTTTTTAAGTTTTGGATATCTAGTCTCTTGAACAGCAGTCCTTCTCTGAGTATCTATGTTTTAATACCTTGGCAAACAAGACTGACGGCAGCTATCACACAGTACTAATCTCTTCCAACCTCTTTTTTTAGAAGTTATAAATAAGTTAATTAGCCATAGGAATCTTGGTATACTTTCAGTATGCATTCATTAGGTATATTTCACCTCCAAATTATTACTTATTTTTTTCTTTTCTTTCTTTCTTTTTTTTTTTTTTTTGAGTTAGAACTCATTCCGTCACCCAGGCTGGAGTGCAGTGGCGCACTCACTGCCACCCCAGCATTAACCTGCTGGACTCCAGTGATCCTTCTGCCTCTGCCTTCCAAGTAGCTGTAACTACAGGTGCGTGCTACCACACCCGGCTAATTTTTTTGATTTATTGTAGAGATGCGGTCTCGCCAAGTTGCCCAGGCTGTTCTTGAACCCGTGGGCTCAGGCAATCCCCTCACTTTGGCCTTCCAAAGTGAGGGGATTACAGGCTTGAGCCACTGTGCCTGGCCTATTTTAAAAATGTGGGGTACAATTCAGGGTTAGTTATATACATGGTCATTGTACAGGTGAAGTGCGAGTACCCTTATTGATGTTATGTGCCCCCCCTTCCCCTGGCCGTATCCCACTACTGCCAGTCCCTTTCTTATAGTATTATGATAAATGTTCAGAGTTCATTTATGAGTGAGTACATGTGGTACTCAAATCTTGTTTCTGTGATAAATCACTGAGTATTATAGACTTCAATTCTATCCAAGCTGCTGCAAAGTTCATAAGTTTGTTTTTCTTTATGGCCGCGTATTCCATCATGTAAACATACCATATTTTTTTTTTATCTAGTCCACTTTTGACGGGCAGCACAGTTGGTTCCATGTTTTTGCTATTGTGAATAATGCTGCAATAAGCATGCATGTGGAGATATCTTTTTTATAGAGTGATTTGAGGTCCCCTGGGTATATTCCCAGAAGGGGGATTGATGGTTTGTATGGAAGGTCAATTTTTAGATGTTTTAGAAATCGCCACACTGTTTTCCACAGAGGTTGTACTAGTTTACATTCCCACCAACAGTGTAGAAGTATTCCCTTTGCCCCACATCCTCTCAAGCATCTGTTTTTTGTGTTATTGATGATGGCCATCCTGACTGGAGTTTGGTGGTATCTCAGTGTGGTTTTAATTTGCATTTCTTTGATTAGTGAGCCTAAAGCATTTTTTCTTGTATTTATTGGCTGCTTATGTCTTCTTTTGAGAAGTGTCTATTCATATTTTTTGCCCACTTTGTAATAGGGCCATTTATTTTTTTTCTTTTGGCATGTTTGGCTTCCTTGTAGATCTGGATGTTAGACCTTTGTCAGACATACAGTTGGCAAATATTTTTTTTCCATTGTGTGGGCTTGTCTCCCTGATCTCTTGATGCTTTCTTTTGCTTTGCGGAAGCTTTTCAGTTTGACGAGGTTCCACTTGTCTATGTTATCTCTTATGGCATTTGCTTTTGGAGAGTTGATCAGGAATTAGTTGCCTATTCGAATTTCCATAAGGGTGTTTTCTGTGTTTTCTTCTAGGATTCTTATAGTTTGAGGTCACGTTTAGGTCTTTGATCCATTTAGAGTTGATTTTTGGTATGGTGATAGCAGGGGGTCTTCTTTTAATTTTCTGCCTGTGGTCAGCCAGTTTTCCCAGCACCATTTACTGAATAACTTCTCCTCTCCCCAGTTTTTGGTGGCGGATACTTTGTCAAAGAAGAGTTGGTTGAGAAATTGAGGTTTTGCTTCCAGAGTATCCTGTTCCATTGGTCTATCTGCCTGTTCTTGTACCAGGCTGTTTTGGTACCTCCAAATTATTGTCGTGACAGTTTTATCAAGTGTTTTGTCATTTCTTAATGTGGGTCACTTGCTGAGCTCCAGTCGCAATAAATGTTTTTCTGAATAGATCCAGAATAGTTTCTGTGCTTTTGGCCCATAAATCATTATTTTGGGCTTTTCGTTGTTCATGTTAGAGTAGCATCTTACATTTGTATACTGGTGAAGACAGACTAGTTTATGCTGCAGTAGTAACCTGTCATATCTCAGTGGCTTAAAACAGCATAGTTTATTTCTTCCTTATGTCACATGCTCCTTATACAGGAGTGTTGGGCTTATGCTGACAGAACAGCCACTGTTTGCGTACTTCTGTTGACTGACAAAAGACAATAAAGTTTGGCGTATCACACACTAGCTGTTAAAGCTGTTTCCTGAATGAGACATGTGCCACTTTTGCTCAAATTTTATTGACCTCAGCAAGTCACATGGTGGCCATAACTGACTTCACTAGAGGTAGGGGTCGATGGAAGCTTAAGTGTACTCTTACGTTATTCACGAGAGGAGTACTGGAACTACACTGATGAATTACCACATCAAAGTAACATGGTCACATTTCTCCCAAGGTGCTCATCCCTTTTCTGATATTCAGATTTTGAAGTATTACCTATTGTTTTTTATTTCCTTTTTTAATTACTGGAGGAAAAAGAGTCACCAAGTACCTTTTGTTTTTGTTGTTTTCTTTTTTGCCAGGTACCTTTTATATCTTTTTTACTCTGTTCTCCCTGATATTTTCTTTCCCCATCCACAATTTTTTCCCTTTAGTTTAAAGATCATTTTATGAAGACACCATGTCTCTGCAAATGCATTTTATCTTCCACGCATGTGAAATGTTCTCTTTTCCATGGCCCCGCAGGGTAGATTGGATTAATATGATAGATGCTAAGGAGGACTTGACTGTACTCAAGTAATACCTTTTCCTTGATTTCAAAGTAAAAAGGTACACTCGTTGAAGAGTCAGAGGGCTCTAAGGTTCCCTTGGTACCTTCCCCTCAGTGCCCACCCCCATTTCTTCTTCCTTAGCGGCAATTGCTTTCAACCGCTCACTGTGTGTTTTGGCATTGACCTTCCTCTTTCCGGTCAACTTGGTTTTTGGTCTAATGTAAGCTGAAGATTTAGTTCTCTTTTCCCACCCCTTCTGTCTCCTCAACTGTGGTTATAGTTTTGGTTAAATCATTATGCAGGGCTTATTTCATTACAAAGACGTAAATTCTATTTCCAGCTGACCCGTGCTCTATTCTCTGCTTTAAGTAATTTTTAAAATAGTCAAGTCATACCAAAGGTGGAATGAACTGCAGAGATCACTACTGAGGTCTTATATCCAAATATATGTAAGAACAATTACCAGTCTCTAATTGACCAGCAACACAGCGCTTTCACATATATAATCTCCCTTGTCCAGTGTAATAAAAGATGTGGGAAAGCATGTAAACGTTTGCCGTGTGGTTAGATCATTTGTGCTACAAAATACATGCTAGAGGAAAAGAATAATGTTCAGTTGAGCATTAAAGTAATTGAATTATAACCCGAAGGCCAAGAAAAGTGATATTTTATATTTGAATCTTTCAACTGTGCTTTTAGTCAGTGTTTCACAGTTTAACTAGGCTATGGTTATTTCATATATAGTAATGGCTGTTGTATAGTTATTCCCCAGCCACAGAAATGCATGCATTTCTCTCCAGAACATAAAGAAAATAGTGGATCACCTATTTTAAAACATCTCCATTAATATGAAGTAGCTTTAAAATAGAATGGTTTAAAATGTTATAGTGTATAATCAATTTTAATGTCACAGATAACCCTTAATTATATCATTAAAATTGCATTTTTATATACACCTCACAGTTCTTGTTCTTCATTTTACTTTGAGTTTTGGACTCTTGACTCATTACTAAAAACTGATGGCAAATTTGTTCACTGTTTGGTATATACCAGCTCTAATGAACAGAATTATTAGGAAGTAATGAGTATATTATTTTAGCATTTTTGCTAATTTTTTTGCTGTTTTGTTCCTATTGCCTATTTTGAGATAGGGCTCTCATAGTGGAAAGATATGGATCCTATTGGAAATTTTAAAAAAATTTAAACAAAATTCTCACCTATACCTGTAGATGTATCTTTTCCTTCTAGACGTATGATATTTTAATATTATATTAATGTTCCTAAACTTTATCATTTAAACTTAGATAACAGATCATCAGTAGAAGACCTTCCTGAAGTTGTTCAAGAAAAATTTGAAAACAGCAATGTAGGAAACAAAAAGAATTGACAGCAGATATAAAGGACGGCATGGAAGTAAGTACAATGGAGAAAAAGATGAGAAGAGGATATCTAGAACAAATCTGAGTTCAGAAAATAGATTGGAATTAAAGCATGAATTAAGAGAGATATTTAAATTTCTCAGCGGTAAAAGAAATCTAAGGTCTAAGCATTAAAAAAGAGGAGTGTTTAGAAGGAGTGTTCTTATTTAGTTTTAAGAGATATCTTCCAGGGGATTTAAAGTCAAAAGAAAGTAAACATACTGGACGTGTATTTTAGATGTCTCACTTTCATGAAAATGGTTTAAAATAACTATTAGAGTATTTATTATAAATCAACTATAGGTAGAAATGAAATGCCTGGTTTAAACAACGGATTGGGTGATGTTTAAGAATTAATTTTAGAATCCTTAAAAATGGCAATTAGTTTAATATACTCCAATAACTTATCTGTGAAATTTCAGACACTGAGTTCAGCATTTTCTAGTTAGCTTTGATATCTTTTGCAAGTATCAAAAATCAATAATATTTTCTAGTTAATATTATTTATGTCATCTTTTTCACGTTTGCACTAGAAGGAAATAAAGTATTAACAAAATCGGTTGATGTAAATAATGACTTAACTTTTTCTTTTTGTAGACTTTGCTTCATTAATTCATTTAACAAATTTATTCAACAAAACTTGGCTGAACACCTACTCTGTGCCAGACATTATCCTAGGCACAAACACAGCAGTGAACAAAACACACAAAATCACCTGCTCATATGCAAGTATAGCTGATGATGTCTTCCAGCCTCAATGTATTTAGAGTTGGGAGTTCTTTTGTCATAATGTGCATTTTTTACAAGTCAATAGTAGACTCTTTACCAGAACCGAGTCCTCAGAAATATTTCAATGCGTTGCAACCGGGAAAAACCACTTTAGCTTATTTTTGTCAAGCTGGTAAGTATTTTTAAATTTTTTACCTGATTCTTATAATGTTTGTATTACGATTTAATTAGTAAGCTTAGAGGGAGATTATTGTCAAGGTTAATATGTGCTATAAAGCTGTTACTATAATATGCCTGTCTGGATTTGAATCAGAACTCTGTCACTTGGCCTGTAGTGTGACGTTGGTCAAGTCACTTAACTTCTCTATGTGTCTCCTTACTCATCTATTAAGAGTAAATAGTACTTTACAAGTTTGTTGTGGGGATCAAATGAGTTAATTTATATACTTCGTCCAAAGTAAATACTACAGGAGAATTAGCTACTGATACAACATCTGAATTTCAGATCTAGTCATTTCTGAAAGTATGCCTTCTTGTGCTTGTAGCAGGGGTTTTTAAAGTCTTAAAAAACTTTAAGTGTATTAGTAATGCTTTAGTTTAGTGCTCTGCTATTGCTGTGTTATGAATTATACTGAATTAACTTATGTAACTATTGTACATAACTAATAATTGTAATGGTCTAAAGTCTTCACGCTTTAAAAACAAGTGCTATTTTTGTAATTACTAAGTGAAACGAATCTACATTTCTCTTGGTTCCTATGTTATAATTGTGATTTGAAAATAGTATTTTAACATCATTTAGAAAGTTTTGTGTTTATGTACATTTATGTTGTGTGTATGGTATTAACTTGGAAGAATAATGCCAAATGTTAGGTTTAAATTAAGCATTTATTTATCATATTCTCATTTTGGGAAGCTTTTAAAGTTACTTCAAAAGCTAGAATATATCATGATAAAAACATTAGAAATAAGAATAATGAGATAATGGGAAAATAAGGGTATGAAAAGATGTCAACTAGCTGTGTTTAATTTTGCTTAATTTTTTGTTGTCATTGCAGACTAGTTGGACAAGTATATTTCTTTTGTGTTTGCAGATTTGGGCTGTAATTTTAAAAATTAGTCTTTTAAAGGGGCAGTTCATAAGCATTCATAAAACATTTATTACTTTAGATTCTCCAAGTACGTCTGTATTTCTTGAAAAACTGAAAGAGGCTGTTAGACCTCTCCGGCAATATGGAATTTCAGTTGCAAAGGTAGAAAAATATTTATGTTAGTAAAATACAAGTGACAGACATTTTACCACTTTATGACTGAAGACTAAGTATCTTGAAATACTCTTGCTTCATATATTTTTTCAAACTGGAAATTTTTTTTTTCCATAAGAATAAACAGAAGCATAGAGCAATAGTCATGTAACACAGTACATATAGAGAAAGATGGCTATTTAAAAATTTTTGGCTTATAATTTGTAAGACATTATATTGGGCTTATGGTGTCATTTTCAAACCTATAGATAAGTTGTTTTATTTGTCTGACAAATATTTCATAATAAGTCACCACAATTCAATTACGTATTACATTTTTATTAGCACACACTGAAGTAACAAAATTGAAGTTATTGAAGAATTTTTTTCTATTTTTCTAAGTCTTTACAGTTGCTTATGTTTCAGTTTCTCACATTTATTTTTAGAACAGAGTTACAACAACTCAACTTGAATTATTCAAACTTGCTGTGGAGTGTCATAAAAAATTTTCACATGCACCATGGATTAGATAGCTGTGTACACCTTTCAATTAAATTAAACTTAAGAGTGTATATATAAGAAAACTGAATGAGAAGTAACCCAGTGGCATTAAATTCTTTGTGCTTCATGTCTTCCTGATTTTCTGTGTACATTTATTCTTAGTTCATTAGTCTTCCTTCTCAAAGAGATGACTGTTGTCCCTCTGGGTCTCTGCAGCTAGAGTTCCCAGGGCAGGGTGTATAGAAAGGTTAACCTTTGGTGTATACCTTTAAAAATGATCTGGTTTTTGAAATGTGTCAATTCTGTATGTACAGAAGTCTCAGTTAACTTTGAACCACTGATTCTACTCTAGAATGATAATGAACCTCGTCTCCAAAGATCTTTGAATAAAATGTTAAACTGAAATTTAGACATAAAATAGCAGGTTGGCATGAAACTCAAAAGGATAATCATGGTGCTTATGTAGTAACTGGTGGACTAGTCACTGTGTCTCTTGTAACTGGAGTAGAATATTAAGATTTGTGCCCAGGCTGTTGCCTTTATGAATGAACATAACTGAAACTCTTGATTTTACTGTTGAGGATGCTAAGCTATTTGCAAACGATAAAGCAGTGACTAAGATAGAGAGCCATGTTGTGTATATAGTTCAGTCCCTGGCACATAGTAGCTGCTCAGCAAGTGTGAGATTGAAATGAGATTACCACATTTAGTCTTCTTGTGAAAAGAGAGGTGACTGAGACCTGGTCCTTTTCTTTAGAGAGTTTATATTCTAAATAGGGAGGTAAAACACACTCACTAGTCTTTTAATTTTATTGTATTTGTTTATTTTTTGAGATAGGCTCTCACTCTGTCGCCTGGGCTAGAGTGCAGTGGTACGATCCTGGCTCCCTGTAGCCTCAACTTCCCGGGCTCAAGCAATCGTCCCACCTCAGCCTCCCTAGTAGCTGAGACTACATACAGGCCCATGCCACAAACCCAGCTAATTTTTGTATTTCATATAAAACCAAGGTCTCACCTCCTTTTCTTTCCTTTTTTTTTTTGTAGTGACAAGGTCTCCCTACATCAACCAGGCTGGTCTTGAACTCCTGGCTCCTGGTCACAAAGCAATCCTCCTGCCTTGGTCTCCCAAGTATGACGTGGGTCATCACGCTCAGACTGTGAGTCATTTAGTAATTAGCAGAACCTGATCATTACGATAGGAGAGTACAAATAAAGTGCTCTAGAGGTTAAAAAGAAAGAAAGCCTATGTTTGATTGTTGACGTTGAAAGTCTGTGTTATATGACTATTGCTCTATGCTACTTCACAAAAAGTAGCATGTAAGATTGTTTTCAGAAGTTAAGATGGCAAGAGGTAGAGGTGGTTGAAGAAAACACTGAAATATAAATGGACTAAATGGTCTGTTAAGACAGAGATTATTAAGCTGGATACAATAACCCAATTCAACTGTTGGCTACTTAGAAATGCATCTAAGATAAAGGCTTCAGAAATCTTTGAAGTGAAGGAAAAAGATGTA
>CAUYQG010106605.1:0-17553 GCA_963574415.1 Tarsius wallacei
TTGTCAGTGGAAGGAAAGGAACATCAGAAAATATCAGTGCTACAGTTTTTTATTTATTTTCATTTATTTATTTTTAATGGACAGGGTCTTGTTCTGTCACCCAGACTGGAGTGCAGTGGCATGATCACAGCTCACTGCAGCTTGAAACTCCTGAGCTCAAGCGATCCTCCCACCTCAGCCTCCTGAGTAACTGGGATAGCAAGCATGAGCCACCATACCCAGCTAATTTTTTTATTTTTATTTTTTTTCAGATATGGGATCTCAATATATTTCCCAGGCTGTGTACCATATTGTTCTTGGTGGTGATCTCCAGAAATAAGGACTTCCGCTGAGTGTGTGCACTTAGGAGCTTCAATTTCATCTCACACTCTTACTCTGCCTGGCAGTGAAAACACACTCCCGGGCAAGTCAGGCACACTTTTTTTCCCAGGACCACGTGATATCAAGTTGTGTGTTGGGGTGGGTTGAGAGGAGCCTGTCTGGCATCCACTCTGACATCAGCGGAGCAGAGTCACCCCTGCCCTGTCTGGCTGGGTATTCATTAATGGATCAGGGACCCTCCAGTCCCACTCTTGCACCTCCAGTTCTCACCCATTTAGACACAGAGAGCACAGAGAATCATCCTGCCACTCCTGACCAATGCTTGGTCACGCAAAACTCTGGCAGCTGTTAAGTGTCCCCCTGCCCTGAGGACCCCACATCCGCTTTCTCTTTGGGCTTTTGATGCATTTTTGGAGCCTTATCTGGGAGAGAAGCCTCTCTCTATGTTCAGATTCCCCCAAGCCCTTCTGGGTTCTTCTGACCGCTCAGCACTAGGGTATCCGTGGTGCAGGACAAGGAGGACAGAGCACAGTTCTCTTTGGTCAGGGTCCCGCATATCTGTGCACTCCCCTTTTCCTGTCAGCTCCTTCAATTTTGAAAGCCCCAGGGAATTTTTATCTTATCATGGCTCATTCTCATCGGCCATTCTTACAGATACATTTCATAACCCAAGCAATTTGTGTTCTCTAGATAGATTCTGGACTCTTGGAATTTGAACGTTGAGATTAACTCCAGCCCCTACCCCACCCCCACTTTTCTGCTGGTGTTGCCCATCCCTGAGCCATGAATACAAGATACTAAAGCTAATTATGTGGCAGGGGTCAAAGGATCCAACATTACCCTGGGGTGTGGAAATTGGGTTACAATCTTAAAGTATCAGGTCACTGCATTTGGATACACTGAATGCCCACTGTCTCCGGGTCTTCTTATTCTCTCTTCAAAAACAGAAATAAAACAACAGTAAGAAATGCCCTCCACTCTTAGAGAGTACCGAAAGATTTAGATGATGCGGGAAAGCTGGTGGAAGATTTCCGTTCCTACCACATAAAAGGCAACCTGAGAAATGTTCATTAGCCATCTGAGTTCTTCGAAGAGTCCCTCGGCCTCAGTGTTAGCCCAGGGCTCTCTTTTCCTTGGCCTCCCTCTCCATCTGCCAGTGCTCCTTCTTCCTTCCTCCTCTGATATGTGGAGCAGCTTCCTCTCCAGCAGGAACCAGGGCATAAGCAGGCATGTCGAGGCATCTTTACAGCAAAGCCCACACGGAACAGGGGTTATCTCTTATTATTTATTGCAGTTCCAGTGTGTGACACGTATTAAGTATTCAGCAAAGAAAATAACTTTCCATATAGATGAAAATACTTTTTGATACCAAGGTACCTTCTTTATATTTCCTTTGGGCTAGAAAATTTTCATCCTTCAACAGTAAATTTTATTTCTATAATCAATAGTCACTTGGAACCCATCTTGCGAATGAATATGGATAGCCATGCTAGATAATGCCTGTGTGTGTGTGTGTGTGTGTGTGTGTGTGTGTGTAAAAGAGAAAAGGGAGAAAGAGGGAGAGAGACTGGTGGACTCTTAGAAGCTGTCATTCTAAATCAGAAATTTGATTATTTGTGAAATAGTCATTGTGGCTTTTTTGTTTTGTTTTTCCTATTGTTTTCTAAAATAAATACTAAGAAGGACATAGCCCTCGTTTGAATGCCTAAATGTCAGGTCTATTTCGCCAATTTATTAAGTGCAGGTGAAGCACCTATGGCTTATTCATCCCTATTCTGGGAAAATTAGATAGTGTGTTGAAGTATGCAAGGTATTTGCTTTCATGGGACTTAGGGGAAGAGAGACATCCTAAATTAAACAAGGATGAGCCATATACAAGGACCTCAAGACAAGAGGAACACTGTCCTTTTCTAGAAACTGGGGTATAGACCCTGTTCACTCCAGACCCTGGAATGTATTTTGTAAGGAAGGGGATGGAGGAGGGGGGTAGGTGATACTGAGAAATGAATTTGGACGGGAAGCTGATCATGCCAGGCCACAAATAACCTTATGTGACCTGCTTTATCCCAAGAGCAATGGAGAGTCATTGAAAGACCTTAAGTACATGAATGACATTGGATCCCTGCTCTGGAAAGAATAGTTCAACAGCAAAATGGAGGATTACTGGAGGGGCTGGGATTTTGGAGGCTAAAATGGGGAGCAGAGGTAGTATCTCTTGGGAGGGAGGGATGTTGCGTTCCATCTTGGGCTTTCTGAACTTAAAGTGCCCAAGAGACAACCAGGCGAGGGTACCAAGTAGCGTCAGCATGGCGGACTGGATTCCAGCACTCAGTGGTTACCAGTGAGCCTCCAAATACACCTCACAATCAAGCCAAAAGTCCAAGAGAAAGGCAGGATGCATTAATACCAAAACAGGACAAAAGGCTGCATACATACCCAGGGGTGAGACTGCATTGGATTCAAAAAGTAGTTAGGCTTTGAATAAAAGTAGAAGCAAAAGAACATCCCAGGTAGTAAGAGCAGCTATGAGCATGGAGGAAAAAAGGAAAAAAAAAACTGATGCCAATCAGAAAACAGGTAACACTGGACATTTATAACGTGTGTTAGATAAAGTATTTTTCTGGTATCAAGAGCTCTGTAAATCTGTGGTTAGTGTTCTTGAGATGCAGCACACAGAGCTTGGTTTTGGGACCTCAACACTGTCATCAGAAAACCAGCTTAATTATGGTTCGAGGCACAGAGAGACCAAGACATTTTATTGACATTTGATTTCAGAGCAACACGAGAGAGTGTGTGTCTGGATGCCCAGTAATGCTTCCAAACCTTCACACCTGCCTAGATGATGGCCACCACAATATGACTGTCACCCAATTCTCAGCAGCATGCAACGTCAGACCAGCAGCACTCTTTCCACACACCAGGAAGATCCTGCCAGAAAAAGCAGCAGGCAGCAAAATATTCTTAGTATGTGGTGCAGGGATTCCCTTTCTTTCAAACCCAATTAAGAGCTGGCAAATAGGAATTTTGCTCAACTTGTATCTTATATAGTAATTTGTTGTTTTATTTCAGGATTTGCTTTAAATTCAACAGTTCTTTCTTTTCCCTTTCTTCCTTCTTTTCTTCTCTCTCTCCTTCCTTCCTTCCCTTTTTTTTATTTTTAGCAACTTTGCCTACACTCCACCATTGCAGAAGCTCAGAATACAGAAATTGAGGATCCTTCTTAAAAAAATGTTTGTTTTCACATGGTCTTGCCCTCTCTTGGAGAATCTGGGCTTCACCTGTTGGAGACTGGAACGGTGTTGAACTGAAAGCCTCAGGAAGTCCTGAGGGACATTTGGAAGTCTCAATATTCTGGTGTCCATGTCCTGTGCCAAGAAGTAGTCACTCAGCACATACCAGCGGAACAAGTGTAATGATTTGATTTCTTATAACCACTGTCACCTTCATCTATATATTTGCTGGTGATTTATTAATATCTGTTCCACCTGTCTCTGTCTGCAGGAGACCTTGTATTGCTGAATGCCTTCTAGAGAGTGAAGAGAAATGAAGGGAGCAGATGGGATTATGACTTATTTTCCAATGTTGAATTTATAAAAAGATCTTTTGTCAGACATTGCACAGCAGTTTGTGGGATGAAATTAATCCTATGAATAAAATTGCTAGCCTCACCTAAAATAGGTGCTTTATTTAAAGAGGGATCGATGAGGCTTGCTAAATATTATTTTTAGTGTTGATAAAAGCTTTTCATAATCTCAGGCTGCAAACACGGGATAAATTGGCAGTTCTGGATGTTGCACTGACACACCAGAGCTAGCTAGCGATGTCACCCACAATGGTAGTGAGGCAAAACCAGCCCTGCTGCCATCTCCAGGCCTGCAGTCCCTCTACCTCAATCGCAGAGTGGGAGAAGTGTGTGTTTCCAATGCACGCTCATCTTCCAAGGATCATCATTTGTGACTGAGACAGCAATACATTTAGCTGTGTCAAAACATGTAAAAAACGAAAACAATGCCACTCCAGAGGCTGTGAGGCCAAACCCCTGGGATCTTTGTCCTTGGCCCAATGGTCTCATGACTTTTGGTTTTTAAGGGAAACATTGACTGGCCTACTATTTGGGTGCTGGTTCTTTGTGACAACATTCACAAATATTGCTTATTTCATAGTTCACAAATACTCGACTTCCATCTGTCCTCCTTTATACAAAGCTGGTAAAGGACTTTCAGAAGTCACTTCATTGTATGTCACTCTCTTTGAGACCTTTGCTTGGTCCTTCCCAGAAAATGATTCCAGGACTCCTGGCTACTCTAAACTGAAAATTCCTGACATCCTCAAACAGTGCTAACTGCTGTAAGAATAATACTCAGCCTCGGCCAGTGTTTGTTAAACTCTAGTGTGTCCATGTGACTCTTTGAGCTATGGCCTCTATGTCTCCTGGTTTTGGCCCCCTCCCCTACCTTGGGGAGGTGAATCTCCTCTGTCTTATCTCTCTCTAACTTACTTTCTAAATAAACTATATTTTCCAATCTAAAAAAAAAAGAATAATCCTCAGTCTCAAAAAAACTCAAAACTCTGAAAAATATCTAAATTTTAAAATGCACTCATTATATAAAAATAAACATTAAATTTCGTTGTATATTTTGATTATATCTATCAAAAAATGAAATACCCTTTTCCCACTTTTGTCTCTTATAGCTTTTGAAGTTTGAAGTCATCTAAGAACACAGAAGTACAATAAATAACACCATATGTCTCTCTCCCGGTCTTCATATTATAGGTTCCCCCTTCTCAAGATAAAAGGAACTTAAGGGGAAATCAGATTGTATAGAGATCAGCAAATTATTGCTCACTCCTTAAAAGAGCTCCGCAGAGAGAGAAAAGTCTGTAACTTTTGCATCAAGAATGTCTGCTTTGCTCTTGAGCTATACTTTTCCCTTTTCTGCTCGGGAATATTCTGGAGGAGAGCTGCAGATGCCACCCAGCCCTGCAAAATCTGCCCTGCGAGTCGAAACAGATCCAACGGTGCAAAAAACTTCTTCATTAGAACATCAAGCCTGTAGTCATATTTTCAATCGTTGCTGTAACTTTTTCCTTGCAAGTGCTTTCACTTATTTCGGGACCACCTAAGGCTCTGTGCGGTACACAGCTACACAGTTTGAGACGTTTCTGTGATGTTCTGTACATCATATAGTTGCTAACAACCTGTCAAAGTCATCCTGACACCAAACTGAGAAGCTGATGGTTTGGGAAACGTATTAGAGGAGATGAAAAAAAAAAGATAGTCCTCATTACTGTAATAAAACCAGCAGAGACACACTGAGAATCAATTACTGATTGTGACCTAATGAACTAACCCTCAGTCAAGTAGAGAACTTCACCAAGCCTCTTACATTATCAAATGATTTAGGATAGAGCACTGTCTGAAGACGGGCAACAAGTCGAGGCAGATCCTTTTTCTTATATTGTGGCTGACTTAATTACCTTGTTCCTGAGTGCAGAGATCAAATTGAGCAACTTAAGGTGCTAAAGCTCTGCGCCAGCTGGAAATGAAAAGGAAATAATTAACACCAACAAGAGCGACATCTAAGGTTGTGGCACCTCCTGACAGAAGCAAGGAGACTCAAAGTTAAGGCGGGTGCAAAGTCCTTGACGAGGCCAGCCCTGCTCTGCCTGCCTGGCTGGGTTTGTCCAGGTTGCCTGTGGCAGCTGCGCCTTGAAGAGTCCGGTCAGGGAAGCCAGGGATTCGGAGCTCACAGTGCAGCCAGGCGATGGAAGGACAAATCCACCTGGGGCCCTGTGTGCAGATGGCCGGGCTCCCTGGTACAGAGTGAAGGGACGACAGAGGTGTAACTCTCATTCCACAGCTCACATTTGTGTGTCTCAGAGAAAAGTATTATAATGGAGACTATAATTAAACACACACACACAAAGTTCTCGTCACTGATGGAACAGCCTGTCTTTGTCTTTCATCTTCTGGAGTCATGTCCAGACACCACTGTCATGCATAGCAAGTAGAGCCAGTTAGGCAGACAATGGACGGCATTTAGAAAGGAACTGGCTTATGGAAGGGCACTTATTATCATGTTTTGAATTAAATTCTTAGGAGCCATTTTTCACCTCGTTCGCCACCCCTTATACACGTAGAGGTGGCAAGAACACCAAACCAAAATATGGAAGGCTCCTTCTTTGCCAGTAAGAGATGAATCCTGGGTACACTGGCTCCCAATGTCACAGAAGTGCCCAGGAGCAAAAACACCAACGATGACAATTCAGGGTACAGGTTCGCATTCCTCAATCCTTCCACAAAGGTCCTAGTCCCACCCAGAGGACATGCCTAGGCTGTGTCTCTACATCACCCACACAACTCCACAGGCATTTTGGAGTGGAGAGACACGGTTTTGTTAACAGAAAGCACTGTGAAGCCAGCTCCTGCATTGTTCACAAAGGATGAGTGGGGTTAATCTCTCCACATCACTGGTGTATCAGTCCCATCAGTGCCCCGTGTGGCACCATCAGACCACAATGACATGCTTCACAAAGAGACTTATGAATGATGACTCATCACTAGCAGTCTTGGCACACAAATGAGTCACAGCTGGAAGAGTGTTTAGACAACTGGGCATTTGAGAAATGGGCTGTGTGGGCCAAGTACTCTCCACAGGAAGTCAGAAGATTCAGGGGAGGCAAGAATGGCCCCCTCTGCAGTCACACATCATGAATCAGTGGCAGGAATGCTCAGCCCCCTGCCTTCTTTAGACAAGTTCCCAGAAGCAGTGCTTCTCAAACTTCATTGTGCACAGAAATCACCAAGTTAAATGAAGGTTCTGATTCATAGGTGTGGGTGGGACCAGGGATTATGCAATTCTAACAAGTCCTGGACAATGCCACTGGCCTTGCCCATCTTTCAACGACCCTGGGAGCAGCAAGACCTTAAAGTTCTGTTCCTCCCCACTGCCCCCTGGGGTCCTCATCCAGTAGGGCAGACTAAATCCTGTGAGTACAATCATAAGTCCTATGAGCAACTTACCACCCCAAAGGAGGAAGATGGAGTCCAATCCTCTAGAAAGGATCTAGAACACCAGGTCTCTTGGCCAGCCCAGTCTTCCGGTCCCACTTTTGGGAGCATGACCCTCAGGGTCCTCACACAAGCAGGTCAATAGGTGATGAGGAGCAGAACAGAATCCCCAAGGGGATGGAGGGAAGGTTCTGATCAGGCCCAGACAGGCCTAACAGTCAAAGTAAACACCCCCAAGGCTGTTTACTCTTCCCTAACCATGTGACTCCCTGAAAAATGGATTAGGCCTGATATGAAAGCAAGGTACAGTCAGGGGAGTAATTTTCAAATCAATTACTGCGTACAGACCACGAGGCAATTGCTTGTCCAGACACCTTGCATAATACACTGATGGAAGCATTCACTAGGCTCCTTCTGGAACTCAGAGCTATAAAAAAAAGAATTACACAATATCTGGAAACTCGATAAAGAGGAAGGGGAGATTTGGCACAGGTGTCTCCCTCACTAACCCAAGTCATTGTTGAATGAAAGCATGGTGTCTGGTACAGTCACCACTGCCACCAGGGACACCAGGCCGAGCTATCATTCAATGCTGCTCTGCGGTATGCTGCCCTGCCCTCCTGAAGGCTGGGTGATTCATTGGATTTAATATTGTCCCAAGTTTCACTCTGGGGAATGCTGTAGGAATGCAAAAAACACCAAACAAAAACAAACAAAAAAACCAGCCATTTAAAGCAGAGTCTGTAGGTTCCATCCTATAAAAGAGGTGCTTTATTAACTTACAGTGATGGCAGCCAAATTGTTATCTGGTCACAGGGTACTCAATGGTAAGGGTCACATTTTAGATTGTTTTACCCTTACTCCCCTATAATATTCCAGCCTTACTAAGATTAGGGTCAAAGTCCTGGATGTGGAATGCAAGACGCAGAATGAAAGGTGCATCCTGCTTGCCTCTTCCCCGGCTAATGCAGGGCCTGTAAATACTCCTCCCCTTGACGGCTCTCAAGTCCCTCTACTCTGAGGCTGGTTTATGGCTGGGAAGGGGTCGCTTGGGGACTATCTCCTTCACCTCCTCCAAAGGCTATATAATAGCCCATGCAGACATTTCCTGGTGCTTAAAATCTGTCCAATTTTCCTCTCTTCTCCTGCATTTTTAACTCTAGAATGGCCATGACTGGATGCAGGTGCTGGCTCCTCCCATTCCCAGCCCAACCACACAAAAAGAAGTTTCTTTTTTGTCTCCGTTCACATCTCCTGTTTTCTAGATACCTACGAGAAGTTTTTCTCTTACAAGAGCTGGGAGCTTTTCCCCACGAGCTTCCTGAATCCAAACCCCAGAAGTTCTCCCTCCCACACTGCCTTCTCCCATCACATGCTGCTAACTGAACCGATATAATATCTTTTAAAATTCCTGCCTGATCACACCTCACCTTCAATAAATATTTGCAGCTTCTATCTGCTTTGAGTTTAAGCAGGGTGACAGACCTTGCTTACAGAACAAAAGACATCTCCCACCTAACGACCTGCAAGGCTGACTTCTGGAAGCTGACTTCCTTCCGGAGGCTGAGTCCTAGAAGCCAACATCCGTAGGCCGACTTCTGGAGCCTTTGGTCTGGCTGTAACTTTGAGACAAGGCAAAAGCTACAGGAATGGCGTCTGTGACCCTCACAGTCTGAGTCATACAACATAGCCCCATGGACGGTGCAGGTATAATGTTTATGGAAAACCAAAACGCTATTTTGAAAGCCCTTCCCGAAAACACAAACACATCCCCTGACCCGCATGGAGGTTTAGACGTCGAGGGCCTTAATTTATGAGCTTGTTCCTGCAAATGTTCCATGACGCTCCTGGGATCTCCTGACCCAGGTCCCCTCTTCCACCCTGTACCACCCCCAGACTGCCCCACCACTGCCCTCACCAAGGCTGTTCCCCCCTTGCCTCCGAGTGGGGTGTCTGGGCTGCGATGGCTCCATGTTCCCACTAATTCACATCAAAGAAACCTCCCTTTGGAAATGTGTCCTTAAGGTGTTCCTACCTCCAAGCAAATGCCACTTTTAACAAATTAGATTTATTTTTTTTTCTTCTGTTTACCACCATGGTAGTACATGCTAATTGTAAAATAGTAAAATTGCAGAATAGTGAAAAATGCACCAAAACCAAAAATCCCTGATGATCCTAGCCCAGAGGTAAACACAGGTCGAGTTTTGTGGGATTGCTTTTCATTCTTCCCAAATCTCATTTCAAAAATAGCACAAGATGTGATATGAGATCTTTTGAAAATTTTCAAATGTGAGCTTTAGGCGATACTTAGGAAATATTCTGTTTTATCTGCTCAAGGCGTGGGTACTTTTATTACCTCTTGGTATGTTCTTCGAGGAAACCATGGTGTACCACAAGGTCACTCTGCATATATGTTTAGCATTTCTCCTTAGCAGGAACAGTCAATGCTGGAAAGCACTAATTAACTAACCACTGGTCCAAACAACCAACCACGCTAGAGTCAGACTGGGCTTCCCATGGAGTGTATGAGCAGGGCTCCATGCTCTGCAGATTTGGAGAAAGGCTGGAGTACCCTGACACAAGAAAGACTTGTCATCTGAAAATCACTGAGGGGCCATGGTGGCCCCCCCAATATCCTCAGAGGCCATCTTTCCTCCAAAGACAGCAGGGCAACTCCAAAATATGCTGTGCCCTGGGCACAAAACCCAGTCTGGATTAGGAATATCAGTCATGGACAAAAGAGGCAGTGTGTCACCCTCAGAGCACCTGGCCTTTCCCTTCATGGCAGTTAGCTGCTGTCCCTGCTGGTCTGTTCTTGAAGGTTATTTGATGCTTGTCTGTCTTCCCCCATGAGATTTTAAACTTCAAAAGAATAATGACTCTGTCACTTATGCTCAAAATTTTATTTCTAGTGTCTGAAACAGGTTTTCAACAAATGCTTAGTGAGTAAATGAAAAAGTAATAATTGAATGAGTTAAAAACATGGATTTTTCAAGGCTTAGATGACGAATGGCCCAGCCAAGGCTGATCCCCTCCTAGGCTGTCCTTCCTCCTTCACGCCACAACCCTTGGCCTCCAGACCTTACCTGCTGTGTGTCGCTCTGTTAATCACCCATTGAGAAGGCAAAACCAGGACAGATAAAGGGCATACATGGGCACAAGTCTTGTTTAAGGTCCTGACAACTTATGATACTAAGAAAAAAAACGAATGTAGGAAGAACTAGTTAGCATTCTGATGATGTGAAGAGAACCACAAAACTTGGCTAATTGGTATCATCTCCCTTTTATAAGCTCCAGATTCAATGGTTCCTCAAAACCATTTCATTAGTTCTACCTAACATTACCTATCATTCTCAGCAGATGTAATTCCCCACTTTCCAGAAAAAAATACAGACTATCAGATAAGAAGTTTCTAGATGCTTATCCCCCTCACCCATCCCTGCAATCCTGTTAGAGAAAAAGTTGTCACTCCTCTTCTCCAAGTCTGACCTGGCTACTTTTAGCTCTTGTATCCTAGTTACCTCCTCCATTGGCTGTAGCAGGCAACCTCTCTCTCCCTCTCTCACACTGTCTCTCACCCCTCTCTTTCCTCAGATACTTGCATGTGCCTGCGCGCGCGCGCGCACACACACACACACATTTTTCATCTTTCCCTTTCATTTGGCTTCTGCCTTTCCATCTGTAAACATACTCAAAACTATCCTTAAAAATAAAGTACAATGCTCAGAAACATAAAACCAATTCATCAACTCTCTCAGAGTATGGGCCTTCTTTATTTTTCACGTGTAGGAGAAAAAATATATTCAAAGAAATGGAAACCTGTTACAATTCAATTTCTGCTCGTACCACTGTTAAAATAACTCTCTACAAAATAATCTGTAGTTTTTAATTGCCAAATCCAAGGTGGTACAAACTAGATGATCCTTTGTAACATTTGGTATTGTTGATAGACCCTACTTCTTGAAACATTTTTCCCTTGGCTTCCAGGATGTCACTATCTCCTGTTTTCTTCCTGCCTTTCAGAATATTCCACTTCAATGTCTTGGGCTGGGTTCTCCTCCTCCATCCACTCCTCAAGTCTTGGTGTTTTCCTGCAAAATAAAAGGGGTCTCTTCTAGTCTTTTATTCTGAAGCCATTTTCTTTCCCTATGTTGGTATGTTCACTCCTTTGACTTTAATTCCTATTTCTAGATGTTAGTAACTTTGAAATTTGTATCGCTGGTTCTGACTTCTCTTCAAAATTCCATGACCTTATGTCCAACTGCCTCCTGGATGTTTGCACTGAGTTTGTAGCTATCATGAACCAAAATTTCTTATTACTTTTCAGGACCTGTTCCTCCTCATCTCTTAGAAGGTGTCATCCTGCTTTCAAGCTGGAGATCGCCCTTAATTTCATCATACTCAGTTTATCACAAAGTCATCTTAACTCTTCTTTAGAAATGTCTTACAAACCTCAAAATTTCTCCTTCATCCCTGCTATCATTGCCTTAGATCGCAATCTTTACCAATTTCTTCTTTGTATTTCATTTTCTAACAACAAACATAATTCATTTTAACAGAAAAAAATCCAATTTTTAGAAACTTCAAAAATGAGAACAAAAATTTCTTGTAATCTTCACATCCAGAACTAACTAATATTAACATGTAGGTAAATACTAGAAGTTACTGTCAAACGAATATGTTATTTTGTTAGCTATATTGTTCCCAGGATGCTTTCCCAGATCATTTTATACTCCCTACACCAATTTTACTGGCTGCATGACATACCATTTTATAATCAGAGCATTTTTTAGCTGAACAATCCCTTAGCACTGGTTATGTATCCAACAAGGTTAAACTAGAAAAACTAAAATCACTTTAATATTTAAACACAGTAAATTTAATATAAAGAATTGGTTACAAAGTGAATAAAGAATTGGGAAGACACATGGGGATAATGAAGCAATTCGGAAGTAGCCACAGTAGGATGCCTCCACCACCCCATTCATGTGATTGAGCACAGGTCTACCATCTTGTCTGTTTTTTATTTCTTTTTTTTTTTGAGTCAGAGTCTCACTCTGTCACCTAGGTTGGAGTGTAGTGGCACGCTCACACCTCAACCTGCTCTGCCTTAGCCTTCCAAGTAGCTGGAACTACAGGCACACGCTACTATGCCCAGCTTTTTTTTTTAATTGTAGAGACAAGGTCTTACCAAGTTGCCCAGGCTGGTCTTGAAGCCCTGAGCTCAGGCAATCCTCTCGCCTTGGCCGACCAAAGTGCTGGGATTACAGGCTTGAATCACCCTGCCCGGCCCTGTTTTTTATTTCTGTAGTCTATCTCTTTTGGTGTCTCTGTTTTACCTTTCCTATCTTGGATTGAGTTAATCAAATATGTTTTGTATTGCATTTTAATCCTTCCATGGGCATTTTAGCTATACTCTTGCATTATATGATAATGGTTGCTCCAGGGATTACATATGCACCTTTACTTATCACTATCTAATTAGAGGTAATATTGTATTGCCAAAGAAATATGGTGGAAGCTTACAGAAGTATAATTACATTTAGTACTCTACCCCATCCTTTTTAATGTTGTTCACAAATATTTACCTATATGTGTTATAATACCACAATATAATGTTATAATTTTTTTCTTTAAACACCATATGTCTTACAGAAATTAAAAGATGTTTATATAGCACATGTGTGTACATATATACATGAGTTTTATATATGTATTACATATATTTTAACCCACATTAACCATTTCTGACATCCTTCCTAAATCTAGAGTTTTCATCTGATGTCATTTACTTCAATATGAAGAATGATCTTCCTTATAATGTAGATCTATTAATAACAAATTCTCTTAGTTTTCATTTATTGAAATGTCTGCATTTCATCTTCATTTTGAGGGGATAGCTTTGTTAGATATAGAATTCTGGTTAACAGATTTTTCTTTCTACCACGTTAAAGAAGACATTTTATTGTTTTCTAGGTCCCTTGCTTCTAGTGTACGGTCAGTGCCATTTTGATTATTGTTTCTCAGTACATATTATCTCATTTTTCTCTAACTATTTTCCACATTTCTTCATTACCATTATGCTTTCAAAGCTTGGCTATTGTGTGGCTAGGTATAGTTTTCTCTCACTTTATCCTGCTCGGGAATCACTGAGTCTCTTGGATTTGAGTACATTGATGTTTTACATAAAACTTGAGACAAATAGAAGTCCAAGCTCTTTAGAAAGCCATGACAAATGTTGTAGGCTCCATTCTGAATCCGTGGCTTTGCTTTCAACCATACTGTCTCACGTTTCCTGCTTTCTATTCTACAAGTATGATGCATAATTTCATGCCTCTCTGCATCTGCTTCTGCTGTAACTTCTATTAGCCATGGCCTTTCTCCCAACCCATTACCAATTTACCAATATCCTACCCATGCACTGAAGACCAGTCCAAAGATTTCCTTATGTGCAATTTACTGTGTTTAAATATTAACGTGATTTTAGTTTTCCTTATTTCTAGAAAACCCCTGGCAGTGTGATAGCTCCTCTCCTCCCCAACACTTTGCTTTTTCTACTGATTATAGCAAATGGAACACATCATTGTAATTATGCTTTTGCATATCTGTTTTCATTTGACTTTTCTCAATGGCAAGAATTCTCTTATTCTCTTTGCAGTCCTTGGACCAGTAACATCATACGTGTTGGATGAATGTTAATAAGCTAGTTGAATGAATAAGTGAATGAATTAAATTTACTCAAGACAACAAACTAGAGTTTCTGGAGCCCTTTGTAAAGAGAAATAAAACGACATTCGTCCTCAGTGTTTAACTTGATGATGATTAGCACTGTTTAGACTTTGATTGAGGACATATAGATTCCTGAGAAACCTTCAGGGAAAAGCTCTCAGCTTTCTGAATGGAGGCCAAGAATGAGTTTTAAATCTGTGATAAGTATATAAAAGTAGAAGCAGACCCTTTTTTTATTATATATTACCTCCTCAGTCATTATGAAATCATTTTGTATTCATTGTAATAACACCAATTATTAATGTACTCATTTGGCATTCATATGACTCTCTTATGCACTTCTATAGAAATTCTGTTGTAATTAACTGTTAGTTAATGTTAATAGTAATGGACATTTAAAATAATGTGCTACTAAATAGGGTCACTGACAGCAAAGGGATCAATGTATTCCGGCATGAGAGGCACAAGAGTGATCCCTTTCAGTGTGGAAAGTTCTTGAGATGCTACAGTAGAGCTTGAGACACTGTGTAAACACAACAGTCCCGTCTGGCCCAAGATAGGATCCCAGGAGTCTTGCCCATCTCTCTCTGAGGAAGCTTGATTTGAATGTAAAAGAAAACTGACAACCTGGCATTTGATTCAGCAATTTTCTCTCTGTTTATATGCAGATCAACTACATCTTAAATTATCTATCTCTTTTTTGCCTCATTTACAAATTATTTTTCTGTGAAATAGCACATCTGATTTTCCTAAATGATTGCTCTGGAAAAGGGATTTGGGGGCAATGTCAAGATAAAATGTATATCCACCTTCAGATCAAAAAAGTGATAAACAGTGGCTTGTTAAAGGTGAGTTGCTGAGCTGCACTGTCAAATAGGGTCAATGGAAATACAAATGAAGATCACAATCTGAGCTTAATGGGTTTCTTAAGCTTGGGTGTGCTTTGTGAGTTGCTGATGGAGGAGGGATTGTTTTCTCTAGAGCAAGCACAACTTCCTTTCTGAGTATGGCCCTTGACATTGTAAATACCAGCAGTCACAACATTTGGCCTAACAGATATCAGGTCTCAATCACCCACTTCATCCCACCATCTCTGGTGCCTTAGGACCCTAAACATCATGTCTTACGTTCAACAGGAAAGAAGACACCCCAATAAGTAGAAGAGCCTCATAGAAGGAATTCTAGAATTGTGTATCTCCGTAGGAGTTTCAACCACAGAGAACTTGGTGGTTTTTAGAGCATTCTAGACCCTGCACCCTATGAACCTCCACGGTCTTGTACTCTTGGAAAGAAGTTAGGCACATAGTCTCCATGTCTTCCCCAGAAGAGGAGGGTCACCCTGTTTCTAAAGCACGGCTCCTGTCTGCATGAGGATGCCTTGTAAGTCTATGGGCAATGAGATTAGTTCCTTAAATAATGAACCACTTCACCATCAGCGCTACAGTTCAGATGTGAAAGACAAACATGTACAGCAGATTTTTGGGTCTGAGAAATGGTTGTGTGTGTTTGGTGTGGAAGAGGTGGAAAAACGTGTGTGCACTAAATGGGGGAGGGAAAGAATAGCCACCCATGGGGCAAGAGCAAAAGACATGTCAAGGCAGATCGTGACTTGCTCAAACACTTCTTCATGCACTTGGATCTCATTGCTGCCCCTCTTCCTGGGTGACAGCTGTCAGGATAGCTGGGGGGAGGGCACCCAGGTGGTTCTTCAATAAGAAAGTACGACCAAGGGAGGGGAGCAGCAGCCAGGCACTGGGGTGGGGGGGTCCAGGCAGGAAACAAACACAGCACCGTATTTCTAGGAAAATTAGCATGGCCAGTGTCTGACAAGGACAGGCAGCTTGTGGGCAACAGGATTGAGTTGGAGGAATCAGGCGGTCGGTTCCCATGCAATCCCAACACACACAGTCACTACTGGATCACTCCCCAATGCCTCTCTCTCCACCTTAGAGGTAAACTTGCATCTCTCCCCTTTACAAGTCCTCCTCCTTGATGTAATCTGCTGGGTCAGGTCAGCACTGACCCACATCAGCACTCAAAATCCTAGAATGTCAAAGCTGGGCAGCCCCTCAGGATGGTCTTGTCCAACCATTGGACTTACCCATGCTAAAAAGGAGGCACAGAGTGAGACATGCAGGCTGTCGGTTCATCTACGCCTACCCAGTCTGGCCCTGTAGGCATTATTCCACATGTGTTCTCTCATCCCAGCCAGATTGCCTGTTTCTTAACAGTCATTGTCCAAATTGTAAATTGAGAAGACTGTCTCCTTCTTTTGCCCAAGCACTAAGGTAAGAGACCAGGAGATGGTGAGCCCTGGGAGGTGCTTCAAGAGTGCATGCCCACTGGGGAAGGCCTTCATCTTACACACCCATGCTGCCCAGAACCCTGCCACATCCTCATAAGCATTACAAGGAACCATGCCTGAGCCTTGAATCTTTTTTATTTTCTGCTGACTCCATAATCCAGCCACTGCTCAGTGCTCCTCTCCATGGTGTCCTTCCTGTAAGCAGGAGAGAGTGCTGACTGGTTCCACTCCCACACCAAACTGGTTCCACTCTAGACACCAAAACCATCACAGTAGCAGCCGCAGGAATGGAATTCTACCCAGTGTTTGTCCCTTTAAATTTCATGCAGCAGAAAACTCCACATACTATCCACCTTAATCATTAAAGGGCTTCATCTTGCCTCTACCGTACCATGTCTATAAAAACCATAAAGTAGAAATCTTTAATTACTCGGAAAGGTCAGGCTTCAAATTGTATATTTAATCTGGATTTAAAGAAGTATGTTCTGTGAAGAGTTATGCCACGGTGTCTAAACACCTGCTGCTTCCATTTTTCAAGGAACACACAGGCACTCTCAGACACAGACACACAAATAAACCAACTACACTTAGCACTGGCTACCTTTCTATTCAGAACCTTCTTTTAGAATTTAATTCTTTCGGCACCTGTCAGAAAACAGGTGATTCTTCCATGACAGACAGAAATAACAGTAGCATAAAAGAGCCTATTTTCACTTACCTTGATTGCAAATTTAGAAAATGGGAGCTACTGAGATTTAAATTTCTGAGGACACATGCCTCCTTGGCTTTCTTTTTTTCTTCCCCTCTCTCATTCCCTTTCTTTACTTTCAGACAAAAGCCTGCTAGGCAGGCTCATGAGGTGCAGGACAGCAGCAGCAGCTAATACCACCTGGGAGAGCATCAGGTGGGTGGAGAAGCAGCAGGCAGGGTCAGGAAACTGGCCCCTGCAGGAGGATAAGCACATATGTCAACATGTCATCATAAATGTCAATATAGCAAAAGCCAGTGTTCTGACTGCTGGTTAAGGGAGAGCACTATGATGGAACTGTGGTGTTGGATTCAAATTAGAGTTATTTGTGTACTTATGGTTTCACATAGGTAGACAGGTAGATAGGTAGAAAGGTAGGTAGGTAGATAGACAGATAGATAATAGGTAGACAGAGGGAGATAGGTAGGTAGGTAGATA
>CAUYQG010106607.1:0-10125 GCA_963574415.1 Tarsius wallacei
CCGGCTAATTTTTTGATTTATTGTAGAGATGAGGTCTCGCCAAGTTGCCCAGGCGGGTCTCGAACCCGCGGGCTCAGGCAATCCACTCACCTCAGCCTCCCAAGGCGCGGGATTACAGGCTGAGCCACTGAGCCCGGCTTGAAACATATATTTAAATATCCCACAATCTGGATCTTTGTTGAATACTTAGTATATTGACATATATTTTTATAAGGTAACTCGGAATTTAATTTTAAAGTCTTAAGTATACTGGTGCAGCTCAACTATCTTCTCTATATCACCATAGCCAATTGCTTTCATTTTCAACCAGAAGAACTAATATTAGTGACTTGAATCTTTATAAGTTAAAGAAAAAAACACCAAACCCCCCAAATCTGTGTCTTTTCAAACAGTTTCAGAAAAACCATTAGCTAGTTATTCTATCCATGAAAATGGTATACTTCCTCCCCTGCTGGAATTCCCACAGTCTTGTGGCTAGTCCTGCCTGCCTTGTGGCTAGTCCCACCCTGGTCAGCCTATATGATCCTTATTCTAATGGCAATTCAGTATGACATGCACACAACTACACCTTAGTCCGAGATATCACAGCATATCTGCTGTCAAAACTGATTGTACCTGCCTAGCCCTGCTGGGCACTACTCACAGCCTTTTGTGTTTACAGGGAGTGTTGTTCTCCCAACGTCCTCATTTTATATAGAACATACAAAAAGGCAAAGTGATGAGGGGAAAGAAATCCTAAGACTGGGGGGATGATTATCATATTGGGGTTAAAACCACAACATAGCTCAGGCTTAAAATAAAAAAGCTGGATAGTGACAAAAAGCATAAATATAAATATTAAAGGAAAATAAAGTACATGTTTTGAACAACAACAGCAGCAACAACAAAAAAAAAGAAGTAATGGGAGTTGCATTTCTAGGAGGACTGTTGGAACTGCTACCATCTGGTCTTTTAAAAGCAAAAGAATTCCTGCATCCCAATCATTTGAACTGGAGAATCTGTACTTTTATTGTCTTTTTCCAAACAAATGTACTGAGGTATAGATGACTTATAGTAGTTAAAGTGTGCACATTGATGTGTTTTGATGTTTAGCACAACAATCAAGATAGCAAATGTGTCATCACCCCCAAAAACTTGTGGAACATAAATAGATAAATTAGGGCTAACCCACTCCGTTGTGGCGCTCTCCTCCCCACCCCTAGCCCCATCCCTAAGCAGCCACTGATAGGCTTTCTGCCACTGTAGGTCAGTTGGCATTTTCTAGAGTTTTTATAAGTACAATCATACAGTATATGTTTGTTTTCATCTGGCTTCTTACACTCAGCATAAGTATTTTGAGACTCATTCATGTTGTTGTATATATCGGTAGCTTATCCCTTTTTACTCCTAAGGATCTGTATTTTAAAACACCTGCCTGGTAGATTCTTCTGCCCAGCCAGATTTGGGAATCACTGACGTCTGGGACATTCTGATGCTTTAATTTCTTTCCTCAGTTGCCCCCAGATCTCGGTCTGCCAGGAGTACAGGCATTTGCCTCTCCCTGGGGCTCATCTTTAAGGAACTGGGGAAAGACTGGACTGAGACTGTTGGCTCATTGTAGTGACCAGAAGGCTGAGTGTTCAATGCAGTCCCTCAGTGTCATGTTTGCTGTGGCTTAGAAGAGAGGCATCTGGAATGCAAGTAGCTCATGCCGTGCTGTCCAGCACATGCTTGAGGAATGCCCTGAAGCCCTCAAAAATCCTCAGATTCACAAATGCTTCTGGTTCAGGTCTCTGCTTTTCTCCTCGGCCACATTTCTGTTTATAATCACTTGTTTTTTTTCCTGTTCCCTGTCACCAAAATTTCCCTACATTTTTGAATATGCTTAGAACCTCTTACCTAATGGACTTTCCCCTAAAAGGCCCTGTTTCTGTCACTTCATGAACTAGAGATGTGTGGGGGGTGACTGAGTTGGACTAGAGATAGATGCTGAGCTGTGCACCAGTTTAGTGACCTCTAGCAGCCCACATGAGGTTCACCAAGTTCCAGTGACCACCAGACCCAGCCTATCATGAACTTTTGGGAATGTGGAAACCAAGGCTATATTCTAAGACTACTTAAATATTTTATATTACAGGCTGGTGTTGTTTCACCCTTCTGTGTCCTAGGCCTCCACTGGGCATGGGGTCAGCTGCCCCACTGGATCAGCTGCCATCCAGGCTGCTGCTGTTATTCCAGTTCCTACCATTGAGCAGCCGTCTGGGGTCGAAGGCTACAGACTGAGGTCCAGAGCACTGCTCTCTGGCCCAGTTGTGACCTGGTGGCTTTCGGTTCTAACAACTCTGGGATGTGCCTCTTGATTATTTGCAAAGCCCGGATTTGCTGCAGAAGGCAGTCTGGGTTTTTGCCTTTCTGCCAACCATGCCACCGTTGGTTAATAAAATGGTTGCTTTGTGCAGCTGTTTTCTAGGGTCTTTCCCTTGGCTCTCCCTCCTCTGGGCTGTTGGCCAGGGACTGCCACTCTCTGGTGCAGGCTGCAGGCTCCAAGAGACAGCCCTGGTGCCTGCAGGGAGAGGCTTCTGTGGAAGGTGGCAGGTCTGGATGCCCGTGGGCTGAGGCTCCAATTCATCAGGTGTGGTGTTTAAAGACTCCCATGGTTTGAGTTTGGGGGTGCTCTTAGAGGCCATTTTATTCGCTGTGTATTCAGAAGTTTACTTTGTGTTTAAGTAATTATCACTCACTTGCTCACAATCCCAAAACCTAGTTCTTTAGTAGGCTCTTAAATTTAGTATACTATTCTTCCTATTCTCTTTATAAACCTGATGAATTTCAGAGCTCCCCGGAGCCAAGACTCTTGTTATCGCTCACCTTCTCTCTAGCCCTGCTCACGGCCCAGGCATTCACTTGTGTTTGAAGAAAGCTGATCTAAACATATGTTTACAGAGTTGGTTCTAACTACCTAAGATGCTAGTAAAAAGAGTCTTCTTGGGCCTATTGAAGACCTGTTGAGTGTGTTCCCGGGTTGCATTTCAATAAGTACCTTAGATAATTCTGATGTCCTCTATTGTTTGAAACCTCTTGCTTTTTTTAAAAACAAAACAAAACATATTTTTGGTATCTCTTAAAAATACTGTAAAAAGGACTTTCGGCATAATTTCTATTATACATGTAGTATGTTTTATGAAATATTAGAAAATACATGAGTGAAAGAAAAATCACTTGTATGTCTAGTACCCAGCAATAACCACTATAAATATTTTGGTATAATCTTACAATTTTGTGATATAATGATTTTCATTACAAAAGTAGGGTTATACCACGTGCTTCTTTTTAATAAATTTTTATTTAATGAAGTAATATTGTATTTGTTAGATACAGTCTATGTTGCTGTATCAGAGACCTCAAAATACAGCCACTAAACAAATAGTTTGTTTCTTATAATACAGTCCAGAGATCAGTTGCCCAGGCTGGTGGTAGAGGTGAATGTGGCTTTGCTCCGTGAGGTCATGCAGGGACCCAGTTCCCTCCATGCAGTAGTTCTGCCATCCTTGGGGTGCTGTCCTCTTCTGCCTGGTTGAAGCTGGGTCACCTCCATGTCTCTTGCACCCCACAAAAAGGTAGGAGAGAGGAAGTTCAAGGCTAGTGGCTTTGCAAGGAGATAGCTCAGAAATGAGTGGTATAGCCACAACCTAGCTGCCCACAGGAGGATGAGGATGTGGTTTCTCTCCTGGCAGCCATGTGCTTGGCAAAAGCTTTAGCGATTATGTCACTGAAAGGGAGAAGGCAAGATTAGGCCCTTGGGGGTTAGTTTCTGTCATAATAAAAAAAATGCCTTCCAGGGCAGTAACTAAAATTTTAAAATATTAGTAACAAAGGACAGTTTTCCATTACTTGAATTTTATTATTAATTTTTTTATGATGGCAATATTTTTGCAATTGTAAACCATCCTGGGATAAATATTCTTGTATTTTAGATATGTCCTTATACATTAGGAAGATATTTTCTTAGGATAATACAGTCCTGGGAGTAGACTTAGTGGTGTGAGGATAGGCATATCTTTAAGACTTTTGATACACACTGTACTTTAGAAAAGTCAAACCTATTGACATTCACATTACCAATCAAGACCTAAAAATAATTTTTTAAAATAGTCCTTTAAAACTGTCCTAATGCCATGAATATTTCCTCCTGATCTTTATTTACATGTGATTATCATAGAAGTATAACCTTAGTAAATATTCATTCAATTTCTTTTTTTGACTTTTCCCACTTAGTATTATTTATGAAAATTATTTGTCAACAGTTTTCTGTTTTCATTATATTTATGAAAATAGCATACTGATTGCATATACTGATGTAACATAATCTGTTTACACAAATATCTGTTATTGAACTTTAGTTTATTTCCAGGTTTTTGTTACTATAAATAACCTTCACATTTCTCATCTTTTTTTGGGGGGGGGACGGAGTCCCACTCTGTCTCCCAGGCTAGAATGCGGTAGTAACACGCTCACGGCTACCGCAGCCTCCATCTTATGGGCTTAGGTGATCCTTCCGCCTCAGCCGTCCAAGTAGCTGGAACTACACCATGCCTGGCTAATCTTTTGACTTATTGTAGAGATGAGATCTCGCCAAGTTGCCCAGTCTGGTCTTGAGCCTGTCGACTCTTATCTTGGCCTCCCAAAATGCTTGGATTACAGGCATGAGCCACCGCATCCGGCCACGTTTCTCGTCTTTTGAAATGCCCTTTCAAGTGGGTAGCTTAAAGTCCAAAGTGACTCTGAGCACCAAAGTCAAGTTTGGAATTCAGTCTGAGCTAGAGGCAGGTTTTTCCTTTGTATTCTATCCTCACTCTGGTGCTTTATGTGAGGAATGCTGGAAGACGTGACAAAGTGATGAACTGATGTCTGCATGCAGGGGCAGAATGGTTGTATTAATATATTGTCACTGACAGTTAGAGCTGGGAAGCATCTGTGCCAACAGGTGCTGTAAATCTTTATTTTGCTCTGTTTGCTAAATATGCCACAGGTATTTAACATCTGTCATTTCCAGTGGCAAAAGCAGATGCTAAACATTTCTCCTGTAGCAATTTCAATGCACGTCTTTTATTACAGCAAACTGTAGAATTTTATGCAGTTGCCAAAAAACCAAAACTTCACCTAAATCAAAAGCAATTTTGACAGAGTGTCTAAGTATTTCTTTTTACCAGGTGCCACCATGTGGCCAAAACTTACAGTTTCCAATTCATTTAGCTTGCCAATTTTGAGTTTAATTCTGGACATATTTAATTTGGAGATGTAGAGGAAATATGGATTTGCGTTATTTCTAATTTTACAAATAAATGACTTTTTGTGAATACCATCATATCATTGCTCTTTTAAATATGTATATGTTTAAATTTCCTATGTAGTATCATTTCACGACTCTAGTTTCTCCAACTAGTTAGAATTCTGCTGGCATGCAGTAGTACAGTTTGGTGATTATATAGGCATCAGTACTCAAAAAGTGTAACTCAGTAAAATTATTAAAATACATACACTATAACTGGACAAATAGGATGGATAAATAGAAAATATCATGCAGTCATCCTTGGAGGATTGCTTCCAGCACGCTTCCCTACTGCCAAAACCCACAGATGCTCGTTATATAAAATGGTGTTATATTTGCATATATGCAAATATATACATGCAAATGTATACATGCAAATGTATACATGCAAATACCTATGCATATCCAGCTGTATACTTGCACTTTAAATCTTCTCTAGATTATTTGTAATACCTAATACAGTGCAAATGCTATGTAAATATTTGTTTCTTTTCTTTATTTCAATAACTGGGCTTTAAGTGTCCCCACCATCCCTATCTGTGCACACTATACCCCGGGAGGTGATTTTTCATCCTTCCACCCATTCTGCCCTCCCCCTTCTGAGTTTCCATATATACTTCTTAACCTGTATTTTAAAATTTGTATTATTTTTATTGTACTGTTAACTTTTATTGTTTTTCCCCCCATAGTTTCAATCTAAGGTTGGTTGACTCTACAGCTGCAAAACCCACAGATATGGAACCCATCAATATGGAGGGCCGATTATATATTATATTTATATATATATATGTATGTGTGTGTATGTGTTGTGCGTGTGTGTGTGTGTGTGTATGTGTGTATCTCCCAAGTAAAATGGTTTCCCCTTTGAAAAAGTTTAAGTTGCAAATTTTAGTGGAAAACGTCGGCAGAAAGTTTATATAACAGGAGTGTCTGTTGATTGATCTATGTGTGTTCAAAGTCTATGTGTGTAGCTACTTTGTTGTGTCAGATGGTAGCTACTTAACAATTGTCCAATGAGAAATTGGATCATGCAGTGAAAAAGAACAAAGCAATGCCATTTTATTGTAAGAAATAGTTTCGAAATGAGCAAATCTGGATATTGGTATAACATTGATTTCTAAGAACGTGAACATCTTCAGCAAACCATGATGTTATCTCAAACTTGGGTGTCAGATAACTTTTTTCTCACATTATCTTCTTTTTAGACTTTTAAATTTCAAAAACTTCAAGCCTTTGACTGGGGAAGCAGTGCCAAGAATTATTTCCATTACAACCAGGTAAAATTTTCAGTGTTTTTATTAAGTAAGACCCTGAGAGCTTCCTCAAGGTGGCCAGCCTAACCTGTCAGGATTCTGGTCTGGCTCAGGTGCTGTGGGAAGTGTTTGGGAGACTTGACTAGATGTTGTTTGTTTTCTCTCAGTCCATTCTAGAACAACCCAAGTTTTGCAGTTAGTTGTGTTGTGGACTGGGCTGCCTCACTTTGACCTTCCCCTGACTCTAGATGAGAACTGTCACTGTCATGCATTATTCAGAGCGGTCATGTACACAGGCTTTAGAGTGAGCTGATCCTACATCTGTTACCTGGTAGCTATAGGGCCTTGACCAGATTACATAAGCCCCTTCCTTCCTGTATAAATCAAATTGCAATGTACCAAAGTGTGAGACACTTTGCCTATATTTTCTTATTTAGTTCTCAGAATGTGCCGATGACATAAATTTGATTATCTCTGACTTAAAGAAGAAGAAACTGAGGCTAAGAGAATAGGTTTTTTTTGTTGTTGTTATTGTTGTTTTGAGTTGGAGTCTTTCTCTGTCACCCAGGCTGGAGGGCAGTGACAAACTTACAGCCATAGTAGCCTCGACCTGCTGGGCTCAGGTGATCCTTCTGTCTCAGCCTTCCAAGTAGCTGGAACTACAGGCATGTGTCACCACGCCCGGCCAGTTTTTCTTGATTTATTGTAGAGATGAGGTCTACGCCAAATTGTCCAGGCTGGTCTCGAACCCATGGGCACAGGCAAGCCTTTCACCTCAGCCTCCCAGAGTGCTCAGCCAAGAGAATAGTTTTATGACTGTAGCCAGGCATGCCTTTGTAGTCCCAGCTATACTGAAGGCTGGCGTGGGAGGATCACTTGAGCCTAGGAGTTCGAAGCTGCAGTGAACTATGATCATGGCGCTGTACTCCAGCCTGGGCCACAGAGCAAGACCTTGTCTCTTTCCTTAAAAAAACAAAAACAAATTCAGTGAGCTGTCTCATACCCAAAGAGAATATGTAGGAGGGTATGCCCCTTCCCAAACACTTGACTCTACTACCTAGGGATACCAACACCTACCTCACCAGGGTTTAAAATACTTACTACGGTGCCTAGCATAGGGTAGCAGCTCCATAGCTAGCAGTGACTATGGTTAGTATTCTTTCATTTTCAACTAGAGTTCCTTTTTGTTCTAGTAGTGCTAACTCAAAAAGTATACTGAATTTTCAAAATTCAGTCTCTGCTATCAAATTTACTAGCAGTGTTTAATGGAGATAGTGTTTATTGTGATCTTGAAAGTTAAAACAACAAAGCTTTCTGTGGCTCCTTTTTCTTGTAGAGTTACCCTCCCGCATACAATGTGAAAGACATGCTTGTGCCCACTGCAGTCTGGAGTGGTGGTCAGGACTGGCTCGCGGACGTCACTGACATGAATATCTTACTGACTCAGATTACCAACTTGGTGTACCACAAGTACATTCCAGAGTGGGAGCATCTCGACTTTATCTGGGGCATTGATGCCCCATGGCGACTGTATAATGAAATTATTGATCTAATGAGGAAATACCAGTGAAAGCCAAACTTGAGAAATGTACCATGAAGTCAGTGATTAAGTCATGTGAAAATGTGTTTGCTTAATTTCTGTAAAATACGTGTTTTTCCTTCCCAGGTCTTTTGTATTTTTATATCCAAGAAAACTATGACTTTGAAGATGCCCAATTCTCTCTAGTTACAATTAGAAACACATTAGCTATTTTAAAATTATGGCTGAATATGAAACTAGTATCTCAACCATAGTGTTATCTCTTTAAGTCTTAAAAAAATATCAATAGCACGTGAAAAGGTCATTATAGCCATTCTGTTTATCCTTACAATTTAAAATATACTATCTTGACTTTTTACCCCCACAGAGGACAAATTAATATGTGTTGGAATTTTTAAACTGAGTTGTTCATTGGTAAATCTGTCACGGACATGAGCTCAGTATAAAAGTACCCACTTCTCATCTCCTTGCCTTACAGGGATCTCCAGTTGAGTAGTCTTAAAGTACCTTTTTTCGTGTTTTCATGTAGTAAGTGCATACTCAAATCTTGTAATATCCCAGCTGTGCCAGTAGTACAGATTCCACAATGCATTTTATCAAACCTAACTGTGACAGCTATTATTTAACACATGTTTAAATTGCTCAGACCAAGCAAAATAATTTTCTGGACTCTTTAAAAACAAATTGCACAGATTTTTTTCCTTAAAACTTATTTTTAAATAACTCGAAGACTGATACACTTAACCGTCTATTTTCATGAACTCCAGATTCCATGGCAAGCCATAATTGTACTTGTCTGAGAAGAAAAGCCCTGTGGAAAGATGATGACACTGTTTTTCCTGAGACTGATGTACCCTCTCAACTAGCTGCTGTGGCTCAGTGTTGGCGTCCATGTGAAGCCAGAGCCCCATGGTTTTTGCCCATGAGAAGTGTCCTAGTTCATTTTCACTGAAATGAAATGTGAACGCAAATGTTTTCAGATGAAAGCTCAGCTCAGGGACTTATTCTGTTTCTTAGTTATATATGTCCGTATTCTTAATATAGTTGCATTGCCCCGTATGTGGGGAAGCCCATTTTCATCTGCTTTTCTTGCATGATGTTTCTTTATGACACTATCTGAGGGAAGAAGTGACAATTGATGTTTTTCTGATTCAGTTACTTTAACTGCAATAACAGCACAGTATTTGGTATTGACTAATATATGCAGGCAGAATAATACTACTTTGTAACTTTTGAAGGGTCTTAACTTTTCAATAAAACTAATTGAACCTCACAGGCCTGAAGGATTGTGTGTGGTATGTTCTTTTCTCTTTTCCTTAATAGCCATCCTATTCTTGCCTTTCTTTCTTGGCAGGATTATGCTTTTCTTTCTCATCTCCTCTTCCTTCATGCTCCTCATTAACCTCACTAGTACTGCTCATGAATGTTTGTTCCTTTTCCATGGCCAAGAGAGAATGGTCCCCTGCCCCACCCAGGAGGGCAGGAGGATAGTTGGCAGACACTAGCTTTGAATGTTCTCCACTAATGTGGGGGCTGAGTGGAAACTAGGCTGTGATTAGCTCCATCTGCAGGGTGTGGCCAGCTGCAGGCAGGATCACAGATGGATTCAAGACAGTCCATCCAACTCCCTCCCCTGAACAGATGGGACAACCAAAGCCAGCAGAGATAGGTCACACAAGAGGGCCCCCAAACAGATTTGAGGCTCAGTGTGATCTCCTACTACTTTGTGAGCATGAGGGCAGAGGCTATATCTTACTCATTTCTGTATAACCAGAATCTAACACAGCTTGGAATATGGTAAGTCAATAAATGTTGGTACCTGGCCACGGAGGCCCACTGAACCCTAGAAATCAGGAAGGGCTGAAGACCCCGAGACCGCTAGGACGTGTTCGGGAGCTGTTGACGCCATTACCTTCCCCTCTAATATTTAGCATATTTAACCAGAAATAACTCTGATGATCTAAGCATGGGGCTCTGAAACTGCAGCAGGCATGGTTAACTGTGAAAGCTCACTGTTTCTGTTT
>CAUYQG010106610.1:0-34873 GCA_963574415.1 Tarsius wallacei
AATACTCCAAGTGCACAATACCAGAGAGAGAGAAGCCCCACACCCCACACTGGACCAAACACAGATGTGTGCAATTGGAATGGAAGACCTAAGAACAGACGAGTTGGGAGAATATACATACACTCCCACTGCATGGACATATTGTAAGGTGGTGGGAAGTGGGTTCCAGGGGACCCAAACCCAAGTTGGTAGACACTGATCTGCAGGCAGTTTCTGTACTGTAGCTCCCCCATTACACTTTAAACAAATCTCAAAACTGCAAAAAGAGAGCACAGTTCCCCACCCCCAGCCTGGCTTCAAAATTGAACAAATCCAGAGGCTCAACCTAAGAAAGAATAGGTAGGGGGTTGAATAATCAGAAGTGAAAGCTATCCCCCTTATAACTTAGCAAAGGAATTTAAGAGGGGAGGAATAAAGGGGTGGGGGAAATCTGTCAGAAACGAAGAAGAATCAATGGAAGAACACAAACCCCTGGAAAGACAGTATCTGAGAATACAGACTTTTGAACTCAAACAATGAAGAGCCCCTAGAACAACAAATCCAGATTCCAAAGAATTGATGGAGAGAATGAAGAAAGACAAGAAGAAAGAATGAAAGAGTAGTTAACTGAGGTGATGGCAATAAAAAATACGGTAATCAAAATAAATAAGAAACTGACAAACGTGGAAAGCAGAACTAACCAAGCAGAAGAAAGAATCTCAGAGCTTGAACACTGAAACATGGAACTAATCCAAACTGTTAAAAATATAGAAAGGAAGTATAAAAAGACAGAGTAAAGCCTCCAAGAGATGTGAAATTATATTAAGAGGCCAAACTTATGACTGATAGGCATTCCTGAGGCAGAAGGGGAGACAAAGACCATCTTGAAACAAACATTCCATGAGGTTATCCAATAAAACTTTCCTCATCTCATCAGAGACATGACCATCCAAACACAAGAGATTCAGAGAATCCCTGCAAGGCATCAAATGAGAAGACCAACTCCTTGACACATAGTAATTTGCTTACACAAAGAAAGGAAAAGAGCCAGGCTCAGTGGCTCAGCCAGTAATCCCGCGCCTTGGGAGGCTGAGGTGAGTGGATTGCCTGAGCCCGCGGGTTCGAGACCTGCCTGGGCAACTTGGTGAGACCTCATCTCTACGATAAATAAAAAAATCAGCCGGGCATGGCAGCGCACGCTTGTAATTCTGGCTACTTGGAAGGCTGAGGCGGAAGGGTCGCTGGAGCCCAGCAGGTTGAGGCTGCGGTGGCCGGGAGCAGCCACTGCACTCCGGTCTGGGTGACGGAGTGAGACTCCAACTCCAAAAAAAAGAAAAAAGAAAAAAAAAAAAAAAAGAAAGGAAAAGGAAAAAAAACCTAAAGGTAGAGAGAGAGAAAGGTCAGACTACCTACCAGGGAAGACAAATTAGAATAGCAGCAGACTTATCTAAAGAAACACTATATGCTAGAAGAGATCAATCTTCAAAGTCCTCAAGGATAAACAATTTCAACCAAGAATTGCCTACCCAGCTAAGTTAAGCTTCTTCAGTGATAGAGAATTACAATCTTTCCAAGATATTCAATCCCTAAGAGTTTATGCTACCTCCAGACCAGCACTACAAGAGATGCTTAGGAAGGTATTAAGCAAAGAATGAACACAATATGCATCATGACTGAAAAACTGAAAACTCACAATATATCAACCCCAAAATAAAAAGAAAAACCAACAAACAATTATACAAACAGCAACAACAATAACAAAGAACTTTATAAGAGTCTCATGACAGGGATAAACTCTCACATCTCAATAATCAGCCTGAACGTGAATGGGCTAAATGCATCACTAAAAAGACATAGAATGGCAAATTGGATTAAAAAACATGAACCAATAATTTGCTGCCTCCAGGAAACTCATCTTAATACAAAGGTCTCCCACAGACTCAAAGTCAGAGGATGGAAAACAAATATTTAGGCAAATGGAATACAAAAGAAGGCAAGAGTTGTGATCTTAATATCAGACAAAATAGTCTTTAAACTGTCAAAAATTTAAAAAGATACAGAAGGATACTACATAACGATAAAAGGTTTAATCCATCAATAAGAAGTATCCATCCTAAATGCATCCAACATAGGAGTACCAGCTTTTATAAAATAGCTACTAAGTAAACTTTAAAAAGATATAGACTTCAACACTATCATAGCTGTGAACTTAAATACTCCACTAATAACCCTAGATAGATCATCAAGGCAAAAAATCAACAAGGAGATCCAGAATCTCAACTTGATGCTTGACCAAGTAGACCTAATAGACACCTACAGAACACTCCACCCAAGAACCACAAAATATACATTCTACTCATCACTGCATGGATGGAACATATTCCAAGATCAACCACATCCTTAGCCATAAATCAAGCATAAACAAATTTCATAAGATCGAAATACTGCCACATACCTTTACACACTACAGAGGACTAAAAATAAATATCAACATCAACAAAATTCCCTTAAAATCCACAAAGACATGGACACTAAACAGCATGATGCTGAACAACTCCTGGATCAACAGAGAAATCAAAACAGAAATTAAAATATTCCTGGAAACAAATAAAAATGAAGCAACATCTAATCAAAAGCTCTGGGATGCTGTGAAATTAGTACCAAGAGGGGAATTTATATATCTACAAACACACATCAAGAATATAGAAAGACCAAAAGTTAACAGCCTAAAAAATCACCCAAGGGAGATGGAAAGACAAAACCATCAAAACCATAACTTCAGCAGAAGAATCCAGATTACCAAAGTAAAAGCCCAAATACAGAACATAGAAGACAAAAATACCATGAGAAAAATCAACAAAACATAAAACTGGTTCTTTGAAAAGATAAACAAGATTGATGGACCCCTACCCAGATTGACAAAAGAGAGAGAGAGAGAGAGAGAGAGAGAGAGAGAGAGAAAGCAAGCCCAGATAAACACAATCAGAACCTCAAAGGTCAAGTCACAACTGATCCTGAAGAAATACAACGATTATCAGGATAACTATGCACACCTATATGAAAACAAACTAGAAAACCTAAATGAAATGGAGGACGTTCTGAGATCACATAAACTCATAGGTTGAAACAAGAAGAAATTGGGACTCTGAATAGACCAATAACAACCTGGAAAATTCACTCCATCATAAGAAAACTACCTACAAAATAAAGCCTTGAACCAGACAGTTTTCCAGGGGAATTCTACAAAACATACGAGGAGCTAACATCAACTACTGAAAGTATTCCAGGCAATCAAGAAAGACAGACTCTCCCCAAATCATTTTATGAAGCTAATATCACACTGACACACAAATTGGGTAAAGATCCAATAAAGAAAGAGAACCAGATGCAAAAATTCTCAACAAAATTCTAGCAAATTGGATCCAACAACACATCAAAAAAATCATCCACCATGACCAAGTGGGCTTCATCCTCGTGATACAGGGCTGGTTCAACATCCACAAGAAAATATACATAATCAAATACATCAACAGATGTAAAAACAAGAATCACATGATTGGATCATTAGATGCAGAAAAAGCTTTCAATAAAATCCAGCATCTCTTCTTGATAAAACCCTTGAATATACCTCAAAATAGTGAGAGCCATCTATGATAAACCCACAGCCAACATATTGCTAAACAGACAGAAATGGGAAGCATTTCTCCTGAAAACCAGAGCAAGACAAGGCTGCCCACTTTCACCCCTCCTGTTCAACATAGTGTTGGAAGTTCTTGCTAGAGCAATCAGACAACAGAAGAAAATCAAGGGTATACCATAGGAAAAGAGGAAGTTAGGTTATCCCTTTCCTGTTGATGATATAATCCTATACCTTGAAAACTCAAGAGAATCTGTCAAAAACCTCCTAGCACTGATGAAGGACTTTGACAAAGTCTTAGGTTACAAAATCAACATACAAAAGACAGTCACATTCTTATACATCAATAACAAACAGAGAAGCGAACAGAAAGCACAATCCCATTCAAAATAGCCACACAAAAATGAAATACCTCAGAATCTCCCTAACCAGAGAAGTGAAAGACCTTTACAAAGAAAACTACAAACACTGCTCAAAGAAATCAAAGAAGACATAGACAAATGGAAAAAATGTTCTGTGCTCATGGTTTGAAAGAATCAACATTGTTAAGATTTCCACCCTACTCAAGGCAATCTACAGATTCAATGCAATGCCTATTAGATTACCATCATTCTTCTCAGACCTGGAAACAACAATACAGAAATTCATATGAAAACATAAAAGAGGTCGGACACGGTTGCTCATGCCTATAGTCCCAGCACTTTGGGAGGCCAAGGTGAGAGGATTGCCTGAGCCCACGGGTTTGAGACCAGCCTGGGCAACTTGGCGAGATCCCATTTCTACAATAAATCAAAAAATTAGACGGGCATGGTGGCATGGGCCTGTAGTTCCAGCTACTTGGAAGGCTGCGGTGGAAGGATCACCTGAGCCCAGCAGGCTGCGGTGGCCGGGAGCATGGCACTGCCCTCCAGCCTGGGTGGGCAGTGCCACAGACACACACACAAACAAAAACATAAAAGACCACGAATAACCAAAACAATCCTTAGCAAAAGAAACAAAGTGGGAGGTATCACACTTCCAAACTTTAAACTTTACTGTGAGACTATAATAATCAAAACAGCCTGGTACCAGTACAGGAACAGGCATATAGATCAGTGGAAAAGGATGACAGTGTTTATGTTTTCTTTTGAGAAACGTCTGTACAGATCTTTTGCCCATTTTTAATAAGGTCATTCATCTTCTAACTATTGAATTGTTTGATGTTTTTTTGTTTGTTTGTTTTGGATATTAACCCCTTAGCAGATGTATGGTTTGCAAATATTTTCTTCCACTCTCAGTTGTTGCTTCACTTTGTTAATGGTTTCCTTTGATGTGCAGAAGTTTTTTAGTTTGATGAAATCCCATTTGTTGATTTTTGCTTTTGTTGCCTGTGCTTTTAGGGTCATATCTAAATAAATCAGCACCATGACCAATGCCATGGAGTTTTTCTTCTATGTTGTATTCTAGTTGACTTATAGTTTCAGGTTTTACCTTAAAGTCTTTAACTCATTTTGAGTGGATTTGTGCGTATGGTGTGAAATAAGGGTCTAGTTTCATTCTTCTGCATGTGGGTATCCAATGTTTCCAATACCATTTATTAAAAAATGTAGGGCCATTGCTTTGTTAAGTTCTCGTCTGGCCATTGTTTACTGAGCACTGGCCAGGCCACGTTTCTCTAAGCTTTGGTCCCCTCTCCTACCTTAGGGAGGTGAATCTTCTCTCTTTTTCTATCTCTCATTTACTTTCTAAATAAATTGTATTATAAACTAAAAAAAAAAAATAAAAATAAAAAAGACTTTCCTTTCCTCATTGTGACTCATACAATTTATATATTAATTTTTCTACTAATAGTTATTTAACTTAGGTTCAATATTAGTCATATAAACTGAGTACTTACACTGTGTTGAACCTTATTCTAAGTAGTTATGAGTGAAATCTCAGAATGTAAACATTTTTGAAAATAGGATCTTTGGAGATGTGACTTAGTTAAGAATTATGAGATGAGATTATTCTGAATTTAGGGTCAGACCTCAATTTAATGAGTGTTATTCTTTTAAGAAGAGGAAAGGCTGGCCGGATGTAGGGGCTCATGCCTGTAATCCCAGCACTTTAGGAGGCTGAAGGAGGAGGATTGCTTGAGCCCAGGAATTAAAGACCATATAGTGAGATCTTGTCTCTACAAAAATTAAAACATTGGCGGAGCTTGGTGGCATGCACCTGTCATTCCAGCTATTCGGGAGGCTGAAGAGGGAGCTTGCCTGAGCCCAGGAAGTCGAGGCTGCTGTGAATTGTAATTGTGCTGCTGCATTCCAACCTGAGTGACAGAGTGAGACTGACTCAAAAGTAAAAGTAAGCAAAAACAAAAATATTTTTAAAAAAAGGGAAAGGGCTAGAGAGATACAGAAAAAAAATGTCATAACTAAGAGTTATGGAACAGATTCTTCCTCAGAGACTCTAGAGGAAATCTACTTGGCTGATTCCTTAAGTTTGGACTTCTGGTCTCCAGAGTTGTGAGAGAATAAATCTTTATTGTTTTTTGTGATGAAGTGTGTTGTAATTTGTTATACCAGCTCTAGGAAACTAATATGTAACAAGTATTAATTTATTTATTCCCTCATAACAACTACATGAATTAGTTCCTACTCCTTGCTCAATTTTATGTTTGAGGAACATGAGGTTGCAAGATACTAAGTAATTTACCAAAAGTTACACAGCTGGGAAGTAGTGGAGACAGATGGTAACATACAAATTATTAGAAACATGTCACATTGCCTCCTAATCTGGGCTAATTTAGTAATTATAGGCATCTACATGCATATAACCAGCCTGACTTGGTAGCTGGATTATCAGAATGATTGCTGAATCTTTGTTGTCTACCTTGCACATGTTAGAAAAGAATTACTGCCTTTTCCATACCAAGAATATTTCTATAAACTTGTGCATAAGAATTTTTTTCTGCTATCAAGATTTAAAATGTGTCACCATGATTTAGCAGAAGTTTGCTACAGCCCATTTTAATTATACATATTTAGACATTGCTTTTTAAAGAGCACTGAAGGAATTTGAAAAACTAAAGCAAATGCTAACAGTCCTTTATGCAGGAAGTATCAGGAGTGAAAGCTGTTTTTCATTGTTTAAATAATCATTCTACAATACTTCAACATTTTACAGTGGCACATTACATGTGTCATTTTATTTATGTGATAGGAAAGTACAAGGAAGTACAACTTATTTAGTAAATCCAGATTTTGGTAGGGCAATAATCTAAAACAAATTCTTTCTTATAATATATACTTCTGTCAAGTAATAAATTAGTAAACTTCTTCTAACTCATCTAATCTCAACTCTTTCTAATTCTAACCTATCTAAACTCATCTATATTTCCTTAAATCTTTTACTTTCATTGTTTTTTTTTTTTTTTTTTTGAGTGAGGGTCTCGCTCTGTTGCCTAGGTTGAAGCGCGGTAGTTCGATCATGGCTCACTGAAGTCTCAAACTCCTGGGCTCAATTGATCCTTCTGTCTCAGCCTCCTGAGTAGCTAGGACTATGGGTGTGTGCCACCACACCTGGTTAATTTTTCTACTTTTTGTAGAGACAAGGTTTCACTTTGTTGTCCAGGCTGGTCTCAAACTCCTGACCTTAAGTCATCCTCCTTCCTCAGTCTCCCAAGTGCTGGGATTACGGGTGTGAACCACTGCACCTGGCTAATTTTTCTGAAATCTTCATTTTTACAACTGGCATGTTTATATAAAATAATAAATCATTTGCTAATACCTTAGATTACCCATAAATGTATGAGTTTCTTTTATTTAGATCTTTTAATCTTTTACATTTCTATTGCATGAATTCTCTTTTGATAGTTCCAGTTCTTACAATCCATAAGACTTTAAAACATTGATTAAATATTTAATATATGCTAAATATTTTATTGTTTATGGCAATGTAAATTTTTTCTTGTATCTTGCTATATGCATTTAGATGCCTATAATTACTAAATTAGCCCAGATTAGGAGGCAATGTGACATGTTTCTAATAAATGAAGGGGTTCCTTAAATTTAGAAATTTCTTTGCATAATTTTATATATTCTTCCACTTTCTCTGATTAATTAATCTTTAATCACTTTAAAAATCTAAAAAACTGCCATTATGTCCTTAATGCACAGTATTTAATAAGTATTATGTAAACATAGCATTTCTATAAATTTTTGTTTCCCTTTCTTTTTATTGTTTCCTGCACACATTTGTAATGTAGGAAAGTGAAGTTAGAAATGTATACCTTTGCATATTTATACTATCAATCAAAAACTCCCCCCAAAATTTGTATTATTTATTATATATGAGTCATTATACTAGATGCAGTAGGGTAAATATAAGTTGCAACATTATTAATAATATTAACCAAAGACAAGTAAACTTTTGTTAAATTATTTGTAAATAGTTTTAAAATAGTATCCTTTGCTTTTCTGGATTTATTAAGCATATTGGGTAATATTGTAAGTGTTCCTTTGTATTTCTTTATAGACGTATTGATTATCAGTGATGCTAATAGTAACATATATAAATTATATATATAATATATAGTAACATATAATATGTGGTAACATATAATGCATGTTACATATATGTATATATATGTATATATATATATATTCTGTATATTAACCAGCAAAGTTCATCTACAAATATACACTGTGTTCAAGACAATTCTTTACGGGAATGCTTCAAAAAAATACCAGTGAATTGAGCCAGGCTCCGTGGCTCAGTCTGTAATCCCACACTTTGGGAGGCTGAGGTAAGTGGATTGCCTGAACCCATGGGTTCAAGACCCACCTGGGCAACTTGGCGAGACCTCATCTCTACAATAAATCAAAAAATTAGCCAGGCGTGGTAGCACGTGCATGTAGTTCCAGCTACTTGGAAGGCTGAGGCAAAAGGATCGCCGGAGCCCAGCAGGTCGAGGCTGCAGTGGCTGGGAGCGGCCACTGCACTCCAGTCTGGGTGACAGAGTGAGACTCCAACTCAAAAAAAAAAAAAAAAAAAAGAAACTAGTGAATTGTGAATATTATATTGGTAAAGATAAACAAATTGGTAAAATAATAATACTAGTGATAAAAGCATATTCTAAGGTGCTAGTAAATGTTATTTTATATTGTGTAATTATGAAGACATTGTGTTAGTAAGCATGCCTGCTCATCAGGACACTTAGCAGGGACTGAGCTTTAGAAAGCCTACTACAGAGTAAAAGTGAACAAGGAGAAGGTCCTGGATATCATACTGAGAGTTTTATTGTATTTTGAGAGAAAATTGGAAGCCACTTGTGGATCCTAAGAATGGAAATCATGACATAACATTATTTGTCACAAGATATTTTCCACTGGAAGCATCACAGGAGTTTGGAGGCAAGAATACCATCATTTGGGGGGAAAAAAGTGACTAGTAGTTTGGCTACAAGTAAGGATGACTTGAACTGAGACTAACTGTAACAACAGAGCAAAGTAAAATTCCAAGAAACAGTATGATGAGCAGGATTTGGTAGCTATGCAAACACAGGGGACAGATAATACAGATACAAAGGAGACTTGAAAATAAATACAGACTATTCTGTGATGAAACAAGAATGATCAACTATCTTTCTAATCACAATGTTTATGAAAGACCACATTGCAGAATTGACTACACAAACCAAAAATATAATTTCCATAAACAAAAGAAGTTTAATTTCTAAGCAGCATGATCCACTGTTATGCATTATTTTAGTGAAGCAGAAAACGAAACACTTCTCTGGAAAATTTTAAGAGAGCTCTTTTTTCTGCTCTGTTATTTTGTGCCAACAATAGTCAGGGGACTGAATGGCTGTCTATACCCAGAGAAAAGTTACTGATGAATTAGTGTTAGCCCGGGGAGACATAACAAGTGATGTTTTGAAGGGGTCACCTTTGCATCCAGGGCCGCTTAAGTGTTTCTTCAATGACCTGGAAAATGAAATTGAGAATAGGCTCATCAAATTTGTAGATGAGTTAAATCTTCTGAAGACAATAAGGGCAGGACTACTCATGGAAGATAGATTCAGTATTCAAAATGAACTTGGCAAATTAGAAAAGCAGTGAGAAATGAACTGGACAAAGTTCAAAAAGGTCAAATTCAAGTTAGTGCAACAAAGACAAAAATTCAGTGTCAAAGGACACAACACTATCTCTATACCAATGGGAAAAAAGATGATTTAGAATAGTTCTCAAAACAGTCTCTTTAGGGATGCCATGCAGAAAAGAATGGGAGAATGATACCTGTAATGCCAGCCTGACACCAAAGAACTGAATTCACCGCATTCTAGAACTTTCTTTGAATTTAATCTAGGATCCCCAGATCCTCACATAAGAGTTTCTATTTAGGAGTTCAGCAATAGTTAGATATTTACTGGATGAAATTATCTTTGTTGTTCTTGTTGTAGCATTAAAACTATATTTTAATGTAGTCATTAACCTAGATAAGTCTAGTTCCTACAGTTAGGATCAAGCACTTAGAGAACAACAATCTATGCTATCAAAAAAAAAGGAGCCGAGCTCGGTGGCTCAGCCTGTAATCCCGCACCTTTGGGAGGCTGAGGTGAGTGGATTGCCTGAGCCCGCGGGTTCGAGACCCGCCTGGGCAACTTGGCGAGACCTCATCTCTACCATAAATCAAAAATCAACCTGGCATGGTAGCGCATGCCTGTAATTCCAGCTACTCAGAAGGCTGAGACAGAAGGATCGCCGGAGCCCAGCAGGTCGAGGCTGCGGTGGCAGGGAGCGGCCACTGTACTCCAGTCTGGGTGACAGAGTGAGACTCCAACTCAAAAAAAAAAAAGGATTTTGTGCGTTTTTAAATCACACAAATTGTGCAATATTTACATTTAAAAAAATGTTTCCATTATTAAATTATTCAATATTGAAAAATAATCACTAAATAACAATTATATATGGAACTCTCTTAGGTATTTGGTTTGCAGTGGTGAATAACTAAAAGAATCTCTTACCTCATGGAGCCATAGTCTACAGTAGGAGTTAGTAAACTTTCTGTAAAGGTTCAGGTAGTAAATATCTTGGACTTTGCTGGCCATGTGACCATGTGGCATCTGCTGCAATGAATCAACTCCACTTATGTAGCACAAAAGCAGCCATACACAATACATTAAAAAAAAAAAAAGGTGTGGTTTTGTGCCGATATTGTTCATAAACCTGGCAGTGGGGCAAATTTGGCCCACAGGCATTAGTTTGCCAACCCTTGTTCTAGTGGATGACATATGCACTAAACAAGTAAAAACTTGATATAAATACAAATAGACAGTATCTTGTGGGAAAATACCAAGAGGTGGGCAAGGAGACTATTTTAGAATAACTTGTCTGGGAAGGTTTTCTAAGAAAGTGACATTTCATGTGAGACATGAGAAAGGATTCATGGTTGGCTAATCTACCCTGAGACAATGACTCTGGGAGGAAAAAAAAAAAAAGCATTTGTGCAGGTGATGCCCAGGCAGCAACAGACACGGCAGGGCCTATTGTGCACTGGGCCTGGGGAATGAGACAGTAAAGAATAAAAAGTCATTGCCAGCCAGAGTAGTATATTCTAATGAAATGAGGCAGTTTTAAAATAATTATACGAACATAAATGAGGCAGAGAATTTCAGATAGTGAAAAGTGTTACAATGAAAATGCAATAAGTTGCAATGATAGAATGATTTGGAGATGAGGGGTCAGTGAGCATGGGGCATTTGATCTGAATATAAAGAAGACAGCCTTAAAAGTACCTGAAGGAAGGAAGTTCCAGCCTGGGGAAAGAGCAAATGCCAATCTCAGAGACGGAAATAAACTTGGCTGATGTGACAAGAGCATCTTATAGGTGGTGAAGACATTTGCTCTGATGGACAAGATTGAAGGAGGCACAGAACTAGGACAAAATATCATATGTTCTGTTTTGGTTGTGTTAAGTTTGCTCTGCTTCTCAGACATCTAAAACAAGATTTTCAATATGGAGATTTATATAAGAGTTCATATCTCAGCGCTAACAAAAATGTTAAGGCTGCAAGGATGAATTTGAAAGGGAGTCATTAACATACAGAAAGTCAACATGCTTGGGTAAATGGGTCACAGAGACTCTGGCAAAAGAATCAGAAAGGTAAGCAGGCTCACATGTTGTGTTAGGCAGGTTGTATTTTATTCCAAATATATTAAGAAGACATTGTATAAATTTTAAAAAAGGGAGTAATGTTATTCAGTTTATAGTTGATTCTTATTATTTGTGGATTCTGTATTTACGAGTTTACCTACCCATAGTCCTCAAATCAACACTCAGCATTTTTATGGTCATTTGCAGACAAATACAGAGTAATTAAAATTTGAGTCTCCAGGTGCACATGTTCCCAACTGTGGTTGAATAAGGTAATGCTCTGCCTTCTTGTTTGAATTCCCATATTGTATAATAAGTTTATTTTAGTGGTCTATGTAGGGTCACATTTTCTCCATTATTACACTTTTTGTTGCTGATTTTGCTATTTAAAATGGTCTCTTAGCATAGAGCTTAAGCACTGTCTAGTGTTCCTAAGCACAAGATGGCTGTGATGTGGCTGGCGTAGGGGACAAATATTTATGTTAGATAAGCTTTGTACAAGCATGAGTTATAGTACTGTTAGTCTTGTTGTCAGCATTGGTAAATTAATAATATATATTAATTAAGGTGTCATTAACAGGCACACACTTAAAAAAAGATGGTGTATTGATTGGTTGAAGAGAATATCAAGACCAGAAGTTTCAGGAACCAAACCAATGTGTTTACCCTAGGAGCAACGGCTTCTTATTTGCTAAGCCAGTGTTTGCAGTGACTTCCTAGAACATGACTACCTCAAATAACAAAGATTGACTGTGTCTCAGAAAGACTACAATACATTACATAATGAAGCAGTTAGGTTTATTATAAGGAAGCTTTTCCTGTAGTTATAAAAACATTGGAACATTGGCAAGACATCTTTAGGGGCAAAAAAAAGCCAATTTATTTTTCAGATGGCTGTGTTTTTTATTTTTTTGTAAGCCAACCAGTAATTGGAAAACTTTAGCCCATAGATTATGTACAGCTGTTGGTTTATTTTATCTGTCATTAAATAAGATGTAAAGCGAAGTTGTAATTGGTTTTTGTGGCCCTGGCCTTGAAATCAACAAATGCAATTACGTGCATGTGAGACATAAAGCCAAATGCTTAGCACACAATGTATGAAAAATAGTCCGTGCTCCAATAAGTGTTAGCTGCTGCTGCACTGCTGCTGTTGTTTCCAGTGCTCTGTGCAGGAATACCCTATTTCTACCCCCAAAGGACAAAGTTGGCAGCATCAAGCAGATTAACCAAGATATGTTCCCTCAAGTTAGGTATGACCCAAGATAGTCACTTCTCATGCCTATTGTTTCAGCTGGCATCCCATCCTGTTGGTGGCCCATGGTTGGTACCATTAGTTATATGCTTATGCTACCAAGAGATGCAGTGAAAATAAAAATACAAAATATGGATTTAGTGGTGGAGTAGCTGTCACTTAGCCTTGGAATCAGTTAGGCAAAGGGCCAAGGGAATGGGGAGTATTCCAGGCCAATGTGTTCTAAACAGGAACTGAGTAGGTGGCGGTTGTCATAGGTCAAAGAGACATGTTGGAGTTAAAAGCCAGGAAGAGCTGGAAGAGTTTTAGAGTAGGGCCTGAGGGTGATGGAGCAGAAGGATTTGTTTACAACCACCATGGGGGAAAGAAAGTAACAGGAAGGCTGTAGAAAGGCAGGTTTGGTAAAAGATAGCAAATCACAAAATATAGAAAGCAAATTTTTAATGTGAAAAAATATGGAGTCATAGAGATATAATGAAAATGAAGGGATTAAGTAAATGCTGGTTTTATTCTTGATGTTATTTCAATTCTCTCCATTTCCTGCATTCTCCTACTTTTCTTTCATGACCTCCATTATTTCAGAAACCCATTCTTCAAAACTTAACCTCATAATTATCTGTGCCATCCTCCTTGTACCACACATCTAGTCCCTTTACTTACCTCATAATTTCTTCTTTCTCAACATTTTATTTTTGCTCAGTCCCTCCTGCTCACTCTCTTGCCTGAGCTGTCAGCCATGCTTCCTTCTTTGCCTTGTCTCTGATTTCTCAAAACTCCTACTTAATACACATTTTTAAAAATCAATGAAAGGATTGTTTTTAAAATTTCGTTTGTTTCACATTTCCTTTTTAGTCTGTATCCTCCTGTTGAATAGTGTGGTTATCCCACTGTGTGTTATTCTGTAATCCTGTTTTCACTTTCAGGAAACTCTCCCTCTCTGTTCACATATCTTCGTTTTTTTTTTCCCTGTATTTTTTTCTTTCCTGTCTCCTTGTTCCAATTGATTATAATAAAATATGATTTTAATGTTTCTTCTTTTCCTCCAAATTTTGTTTTCTTTCTTAAAGAAAAAAAGGGTTACTGTAAATTTTATTATTTACCAAGTAGAAGGCTTACCCTATGTGTGATCTGACTCCTGGCCACTTCTACTATATCTAAAACCTCTCTCCTCTAATTTAAAACCAAAGCAGAGCCTTATTTCTGTTCCTCCCTTGAGTGGGCTCTCGTTAATTTCAAGGATTGTTTATTCTCCTCTTTGAATACTTCCCCTAGTTAGTTACTTTTTAGGCATTTCTCAGTTTAAATGTCACTTCCTCAGATAGGTCGTCCCTGAATAAACCAATCAACAAATATTTATTGATCACTTACTATGCAGCAGCATTTTTCATGGTTTATGGGAACACAGCAGCAAGTAAAACAAACAAAAACCTCTGCCCATGTGGAGTTGACAATGTGGTGGGAAGACAAACAATTGAAGAGGTAAATTCCTGTAACGTTAGAAGATAAGGAGGACAGATGGGATTGGGGGATTGTAAATTCAAAATTATTGTTCACAGAAGGGCTTCTGGGAAAAGAGTATCTGACTAAAGACTAAAACTGTGACAGAGTGAGCCACATGGAAATCTGTGGCCGAATATAACAGACTAAAGGAATGTTAGTTCAAAGGTTTCGAGGAGGAAACAGCAAGGAAATCCAAATAGCTGGAACTACTGAACACAGGCAAGTGCAGCAGGAGATGAGGTCAGGCAGGGCAGTTGGGCACCAGACTGGGATGACCATCAGCTCTTACTCTGATTGAGAGGAGAAGTCATGGAAGCAGAGGAGCGACGTGCTCTGAATTACATTGAAACCATGTTACTCTGGCAGTTGGATTGAGCGGGGCAAGCGTGGTATCTAAATGGGCATTCTCATCAGTATCCCTACTGTTCTGCCTTATTTTTCTCCCTCAGTGCATTCTAATGTTTGTACTTTCGCATGCACTTATTAAAATGCACCATTTTATGCTGGGCACAGTAGCTCACACATGTAATCCCAGCACTTTGGGAGGTGGAGGTGAGAGGATTGCCTGAGCCCAGTGGTTCGAGACCAACCTGGGCAACTTGGCGAGACCCTGTCTCTACAATAAATAAATTAGCTGGGTGTGGTGGCTCATACCTGTGACTCCACCTATGTGGGAGGCTGAGTTGGAAGGATTGTCTGAACCCAGCAGGGCGAGGCTGCAGTGGCCGTGAGCGTGCCATTGCACTCCAGCCTGGGCAACAGAGTGAGACTCAGAACACCCCCACAAAAAAAGCGTCATTATGTATTCAATTTTATATTCATTTATTTAGCAACATCTTTTTCATCTATTGAATCGTATGTTCCATGAGGACCAGAGCGAAGTCTTTGTTGACGATGTCTCTTCTTTCAACAGGTATTGAGCCTGATGGAGTGCCAGGACACATAGTAGCCACTGAATAAATAATTGCGTTGAAAATATTAAGCAACCCTATAATACACTATTTCCACCTTGGAAATGGAGAAACTAAGTCTCTGGGAAGTTAGTTTGCCCAAGTAAAGTGGGATTATAGGAATTAAATTAGGTTTTTCCTATTCCAAATTCAAATGTTTTTAATAAACGTAGTATTCTGTTAATATTTTATATATTTTTCTTTATAATATGAATTAATACTTGAGTTATAAATTAATAGAGCACATTATAATTCAAGTAACCCATTTTTATTTATTTATTTATTTTTCTTTTTTTTTTTGAGTTGGAGTCTCACTCTGTCACCCAGACTGGAGTGCAGTGGCCGCTCCCGGCCACCACAGCCTCGACCTGCTGGGCTCCGGCGATCCTTCCTCCCCAGCCTTCCAAGTAGCTGGAACTACAGGCGTGCGCTACCACGCCCGGCTAATTTTTTTTTGATTTATTGTAGTGATGAGGTCTCACCAAGTTACCCAGGCGGGTCTTGAGCCCGCGGGCTCAGGCAATCCACTCACGTCAGCCTCCCAAAGTGCGGGATTACAGGCTGAGCCACCGAGCCCGGCTTTTATTTTTCATTTTTAACTGGAAAGATTCACACTGCATGTGTACTTTATAACTGCATTTTGCAATATAATTAAAAGGGTGTTCCTCTATTATATGAACTGCATATATAAGGAATACAGAAAAGAAAAGCAATCTTTCCTCTTCCTTCAACAATGATGGACTATGTGGTTTTTGTTTATGGCAGCACGAAGAGCTCTAGGGATTTGAATCTTAACAATATATCTTAGACTCAGCAAAGGTAGAATAGAATCACATTTCCAGGAGGTTACCTAATATCATAAAAGGCTTTTGCTAAACCTCAAGTGATCTGCAATAACATTTTATTGCTCTGTTGCCATAGCTTTCCACATGTAAGTGTATACAAGCTGTTTGAGAGCCTTCAAAAGTAAACTTCGATGGCCAGTGCATCACTTGTATATATTTCCCATTAAAACTTTTAAAAAGTTAATGTATTTTGCCAGTGCGCCTCAAAATTATGAGATTTTATTTTTTCTAATTTTAAAATAAAAAAACATTGCAAACTGTGCTAAATCGATGTTTGTTTTCATTGAAAGTAATTTTTAATTACAAAAACTTTCAATAATATGTTTATCTGTCTAATCCAATCAAAGCATCCATTAAGTAGTATTTTAAGTAAAAAATAGGAAGGAAATGACAGGATTCCAGGAAATTTACTCTTAGAATCTGGAACTTCATAAAAATTATATAATCTGATATAGACTATTCATGTGCTACAACATTTCTTACATGTAATTATAAAAAGAAAAATTGTCAGTAGGAATGGTAGAAAGAACTGCTTTCTAATAACATTAAAGATTTCTTATTCAGAGTCTCGAAACAACCACAAATATCAGCTGACCTCATGCTGAGAAATTAGCTTGTATGATACACTCTGTCTTGTGAGCAATGGAATAGTAGCTTTATCATGACATTTTTCTAATTTAGAACATGTTAGTTACTAGTCAGATACAAGTTTCAGGAAGTAATATGCAGTGTTGAAGAGTCATTTATAATTTCTCTTTCTATCTCCTGTCCAAGAACATATAAGAAAATAAATAAGATCCAGATAATGCAAATTCCTTTTTTAGCAAACCTCATTGTATCTCTGAGTCATTATAATATACCAGCTAGTCAATTTTGACAGTTCAATTAATTATCAGTTGAATTAACAATTAAAGTAATACAGATGTTTATCATTCTATGCTGATACACTCAAACAGCTAATTGTATTTTTAATTAAATTAATATTTTCTCTGAACATACTTTTAGACTTATTTTAAAGCTTATAAAGTAGTCATCTCAGGATTTTGGAGTTTACTTTCCTTATTTTAAAAATTAGAACAAACAAAGTATACAGCAGGAATTCGTCTAGAAACATGTTGTTCAAAGATATTTCTTGAGACATCCTCAAAGTCTTAAAGAGCCTTTCCCTGTAGCCTATACGTTTTTCCCCAATTAAATATTCTATCAGTGCTGTGGGCACACCAGCATTTTTTATAGTTTCTGATATTCAGGATCTGGTATCTACTTCTGTCATAGTTCTATTTATTTCTTCTATATGTCTTATCACTTAGGAGGAAAACCTATTTTATGAAAAATAATTTTTCCACCCTTGGGAGCCACAGAGAAAGAACCGAGGTTGGGATGGTCTATAACATATTGTTTATGGTAGTATCCAACAAGCAACATTTTGTATGTCTACATATGGTGCTAGTCTTGTTTTAATTCAGCCCTTGGGACATAAATCCAATAATGCTGCCAAAATACACTCTTTTAAATTCAGTGGTAATAGAATATGAAGACAACACACTTCCAAACTTTTAAGCCTATGGGTAACTTAATTTTTCTCCATATTTTATGTGTAGGATTATTAAAATATTTGTAAATAGTATTTGTGACTTTGTTTTATGCTTAAAGCTGAGCTCTAATGTGGTAGATAATATCAATCTACCTTTTAATATTTGATAGTATTATGCCTTTACTATTTTGATGTATTTTCCTTTTGTTTACAGTGCAGCCAAATACATGACATCTGTTAGGTAGTTGAACTTTTTCAAACACAGGTACACATTTTTTTTTTTTGGTAACTCAAATGCTTCTATACACAGTGAAATATGGAATGTCCAAACACATTGTAATCTCCCATCAGAACTGTTGCTTTCTCTGGATCTGTTTCAGAGTTTTTGGCCTAAGCATAGAAAGGTGTCTACTGATTTTACAAGCCAAGCCTGACATGTTTTTTTCAGACCTCTAGAATGGAGTAAAGAAGATTGTTCATATTTAGGTCAAAATAGAACCCTGGGGAATAACAAGGTCTGTATTACACTTGATGCTCTATGGTCTGTGTCAAGGCTTTATTTTTTTGTTTTTCTAGATCAGGGTGTGAATAATGACCACAAGCATAGTACATATTTTTCTTTACTTTTATCTCTTGAATGATTGTGAACAGAGGAGCAGCCTAGGTCAGAATAGCTCCCATTAAAATATAAACTGTATGCAGCTTTTGTTTTTGTTTTTTTCTTCTCATTGCCATGTAATCAAAAGGAAGTGACAGCAAAACAGCTATAAATGACTTTGTGGCATTTTTTTCATAATGCCTTTAATTTATCTCTGGGCTTAAAATAGCAAATCATCACTTAAAATCATATTTCCCAGACTTGTCACTTCTTATTAAAAGCCTAAAGAAACTAGATAAAACAAAGATTGTTTTTATTTATAACACATTTAGCTTTTCAGTCCAAATTTAACAGTATCAAAAATGTTTAATTCAAATATATTAGGAGTAATTTTATTACAAGCTTACCAGAAGTCATTTGCACAACTATTCACATAGATCAAATAATACAGTTTTTAAACAGAGCCACGTCTGTAGACTAAGTAATGGCAAATTCAATATTCTTTGTCTGACTGACAGTTACAGCCTTAAGTAGGTTATCTAGGTACTCCCCACTAATGTCAGGAATTCACTTCTGAAAATCAGAAATTGTATGTGAAAATGATTCCCGGAAGTCCATTTTCATATTATTTCAGTGGGAGAAATTATAATGTATTGCATGTCAATCTCTAATCACCAACCAATTTTGTATAATGACTATATGTAAGTAACACACTACCATGTTAGAATGTGATATATTTTCAAACATTAGTTTCTGATTAACAAAAGGATGATGTATGTTGTTTAAAAAAAAGCAGTAAATGCAGTACACTGCACAGTTTTTACTCCTTACCATGAGCTTTCCTTTATGAATCAGCAGGTCAAATGTAATTAGTAAACAAACATTATTGGAAAAATGCAGTCATAAAAAATATACAAATGAAAACTAGATGATTGCTGGTTATCTTTTTGCATCTGAGTGGCGTCAAGCAACAATATTATTATCACTTACGATTCTGTAGGTTTACTGGACTCAGCAGTGTCATCCTGGCTTAGGGTTTCCCGTGTGATAGCAATCAGATGGAATCTGGCATTGTAGTTATCTAAAGGTATAACTGGATTGGATGGCCAAGATTGTGCATGCACATAGCTGGCAGGTAATACTGGCTGCTGACCAAAAACTTGACGTACAGGCAGCCCTTTCATGGCAGAGGCCAACTTCATATATGAAACATTCCCAGAGCTAATATTTCAAGAGGTCCAGGCAGAAGCTGCAAGTCTTCTTATTTGGTCTCAGAAGTTCCAGAACATAATGTCTGCATTCTTTTAGTGACAAGTGAATTACTAAGACCAGCTCAGATTCAAGGAAAATGGGATTAGCTTCTACCTCTTGGTGTCAGGTGCAGTGCGCACAGACAGAAAGTGAAATAATTTATGGTGAACATACTTGAAAATTGTCTGCCACAGACGTTGACAAACTACAACTTCCAGACAAAATCCATTTTACCACCTGGGTTTTTAAACACAGCTTTATTGTAACAATGCCACATTCATCTTGTCCATATTGTCTATGGTTTTGTTTGCTATAAGGGCAGAGTGGTATAACTGTGACAGAGAAAAAATGTCCCACAAAGTCTAAAGTATGTACTGTCAGACAAAGGTTACTGAACACTTCTTCAACAGCAATTTCCTGAAACAAACTGTTAATAGCTGAAGTAGAGACTTGAAGCTTTTAAAAAATTATAAAAGTAAAGTAAGAAAGAGAAGTAGAGCAGTAATTATCACTGGGTGTGGAAGATGACGTTGTTATGACAGGTGAAAGGGACAGTTTTGGGTAAATAGACTCAGAGGCTCTAGCAGTGACTTTCCATTATTTTGGTGTTCCACTTGACATTTCTGAACAAAATGGTCTTGAGACATTTTTAGTGGATATGTTTTAAAACATTAGTTACTGATTAGCAAATAAATGATATATGTTATGTTAGGGTTACGCTCCCATTGAGGCCTCCAGAATGTTAGGTTAGGTCCCTCTGGGGGTATGGAGTATCTGGTGTGTGATCTGATGCTGCCTGAAAGATGCAAAGAATTGCATGGAAGTTAGATTAGAAAAATATAGTTTAGTTAGAAAATAAATTAGGGAGAGAGAGAAAGAGGAGATTTACCTTCCTAGGGGAAGGGGCCGAAACCAGAAAACAGGGTCTGGTCATAGCTCAAAGAGCACATGGCCGCAACATTGCTTAGCAAGGCAAGGGTTGCAATAGACTGACAATGGCTAATGGTTGCTCGTGATTGAGTCCTTTTAACCCTTCCTTTTGATGGAGAAAGGTCATTAATGTGATTGGGTGGTAGACTGCTCCACATGGTCATGAAGGACCTGATAAGCGCAGGTACTGATGTCAGATGATGGACAGCAGGCAGATGGGTGCGTTAGTCACATGATTGCTGCCATGGTGGTGGGATAGATGAGAGGAAACAAGGGGAGGGGTTTTTCCTACAAGAGACCTGTCAGACATTTTCAATCCACAAGGTCTTTAGCAAAAAGGTAGTCTTATCATTTCTATGGCTTCAGCCAGCTAAGGGACCTGAAAGTTTCTTAGAGATTATCATGCTAAAACATGAATTGAAATGCTGAGTTATCCTTATCTTGCATCTGATGTAGATTTGCCAAGGGGATGGGGTCAGCTGTCAGCTTGGCCTGCAGGACAATGTCTGAACCCTTCCTAAAACCTGCCTATTGGAAATTTGTCTATCTAGGTCTAACCTGTGCTAGATTCATAACGTGTCAGTCTAAGCAAAAATACTATGCTGAGGCAAAATGTGAGCTAAGTTTATTCTAAGTTTCTTGGGGTCCCTCCTTTCATGTTGTTTAATAAAAGCAGTAGCCAGGCTCGGTGGCTCAGCCTGTAATCCCGTGCCTTGGGAGGCTGAGGTGAGTGGATTGCCTGAGCCCTCGGGTTCGAGACCCGCCTGGGCAACTTGACGAGACCTCATCTCTACAATAAATCAAAAATTAGCTGGGCGTGGTAGCACACACCTGTAGTTCCAGCTACTTGGAAGGCTGAGGCGGAAGGATAGCCGGAACCCAGCAGGTCGAGGCTGCGGTGGCCGGGAGCGGCCACTGCACTCCAGTCTGGGCAACAGAGTGAGACTCCAACTCAAAAATAAAAAATAAAAATAAAAAATAAAAGCAGTAAATGCAGTACACTGTACAATTTTCACTCCTTACCATATAAGCATTTATTTATGATAGGGCGTTTAAAAATCAATGCAAAACAGAGCTTTGCTCACACTCCTGTGTGTGTGTGTGTATGTGTGTGTGTGTGTGTGTGTGTGTGTGTGTATGTGTGTGTGTTTGGAATTCTTCGAATGGTGTTAGGAAAGATGTTGGGTCATTTTAAGAGAAAATCTGCTCATCATAATTCAAGGACAATGCTCATTGTCATATAATCCATACTTCTTTAAGCTAGTGATGTGTTGTGTTTTGATTGATTGCTCTTTCATGTTTCATCACTGTAGTCATTTTCAGACTAGTGTTACCATTTCCCTGAGTGAAATCTAAAGCTCTTCAATGTCTTTTCTTTGAACTCTTCAAAGCCAGCTATCATTGAAAGAGCAACAATTCTCCTCTTGGCATTGACCACCTTTACAAAGCTCCTGAAATTGGCCAAAAATTTCAGGATCTGTTTCTTCCATATGCTGTTCATCATTTGTAGAGAAACTATTTTTTATGCTTCATCAATGATTTCTAAAGTCTTCTGTATGCAAAAGGTTTTCCAAAGATTTTTCAGTGAAATTCCTTGGTAGGCATTCACAACATAGACCAAATATTGATTGCATAGACAAATGAGCAGAATGAACCATAAAGCAGGCAATGCCCTATGAGTTCACAGGTTGCATCTGAAAGTTCCTGTCTGGGAAGAGGAAAACCACTTGAATGTTATCACCACAGGTTACAACACTGAGTGAATGTTCAGGAATATTGTCAATAATGTGTAAAGCCTTCTTTGTGAGATTACATTTGGCTATATTCTTCTCTGTGAACTATGGTGATTACTATGTAATTTCCCAAAACCTTCTCATCATTCAGTGTTGATGTTGAAACTCTACATAGCTGGTAATTTTCTTCTGAGCATTTCTTGAGGGCATAGAGGTTTACAGAATGATCATTAGAAAGGGTTTGAACATAACAGCCAGCAATGAAAGTGGACCTCTTATGGAGGCTTTGTAAGCAGATGCTTTCTTCTCCTACTGTAAGAAAAATGCTGAGAAAGGCTTGCACTTCCAAAGCAAAATTTTTGTTTGTATGTTTTCTACATTGAACAATTGCTCAGTGGTATAGTCTCTTTTATCAATTCTTTTTTTTTTTTTTGTAAATTAAATGGGATTATGGTGTTTGCCCTCACAGTCAACTGTAGCTGCTTACCCTGTTTTCTTGATATTATAGATTATGGCTTAAATATATAATAAAATTAAGTGCTTCCTCCTTTTTTAATTCATTTTTTTCACAACAACCTTAACTTTCAGCTTTCAAACATGTTCACTTTCTCTTAGATCAACACAGAACAGAAAAAAATGTGCCTTGATCACTTAGGTTTAATATTCACTTTTCCAGGGTTATCCTAAGCTTTCCTAACATACAATGGTATATATTTTTCCCTACCACACATATTATTATGATTTCTTGCTTTTTTCTCTCCTTATTATGATAGTGCACAAGGTGATGACCAGAAAGGGCAGTGTACACATGCTGTCACTGGTAGAATGCCTATTGTCAAAACATTATGAACTTCATTTTCCCTTCTATTTGTAAGCACATTTCTCACTGTCTTTTCTAACTTTCACATGTTTTTCTTCAAAACTTCCTCAAACTTTTGAAGTTGATAACATGCAGCAAAAACAAGGGCAAAGTGTGGACATAAGTGGAAATAAGTTCAGGACACTGTACAGTTGAGATAGCATAGTTATGCTAAGAGCGGTCCTGTGATGACTTTCTTGGTGCTAGCAACATTTGATATTCATGTCCCCTTTATTAGCATTCAAAATACCCTTTAAAATACCTATACGTGATTTTGCTATTTTATAGTTAGATTTAAAATGTAACATGAGACTTTCCCTGCACATAATTTTGTAAAAATTTTTAAGTTTGGAATTTTACACACACACACACACACACACACACACACACACACACAACTTCAAACTCAGTATATACATATTACACTTATATGCACATGTGTGCAAAATTCCAATCCTAAACATTTAAAAAATTTTATTTACATATATGTGTAATGTGTATAGATAAAAAACTCCAACCCTAGAAACTTCAAATGTAAAGTTTATATTCATATAAATCAAACATTAAAAATTTATATATAGAAAACTTTTTTCAATAAACATCAGTTGAAAAACCTATTACTGAAATATATTCTAAGGAATTTTGAATTTAAAAACCAGGTGGTATTCTGTGAAGAATGTGTTAGCTAGAGAGAACATTTACAGAATTTACTATATATATGTTTATATAGTTTTAATTAATAAGTAAATGTGTACCAAAAAATTTATGGAATTATATATATATTTTATATGTATATATATATATATATATATATATATATATATAAACTAGATAATAGGTTGATGCATACATCTGCAGCATTTGTTTTTGCCATGGCAACACTGCAGTGTTGAGAGCTTGTTTATTGTTTGTCATTTGGAGTGACAATGTTGTGCTTGTGAATATACCTTGCATTTTGCAGATTTGAAGATAGGGCTATTTGTGGGTGAAAGAAGATTGAGTGTCAAGTGGAAAAACATGAACACTTCTGACATATTCTCTAATTTTAACAGAGGAGGAAAGGCAACAGAGGAGGCTTGAAATATTTGTGCCATGTTTGGTGAGAATGCCGTCAGGGAAAGCATAGCAAAAAATGGTTTTGTCATTTCAAAGAGAACCAATTTGACCTGAGAGATTCTCTATGTTCAGGAAGACCATCAGGCTTTGATGAAGACCAATTAAAAGCTTTAATCCATGATGATCAACGTCAGTCAACCTGAGAATTGGCAAATGTGATGCACTGTGACCAGTCAACCATTGTGCAACATTTACTTTCCATAGGCAAGCCAAAAACACTATAAATTTATGCATCAGGCCAATACTTTACTTTGATTTTAATTAATATTAGCATTTGCTTCATTCACTAAAATGATCTTGAAAAGAGAGACAAAGGTTTTGTTATACATAGAAGGAAATGCATGTATAAAATTATACCTAATTATGCCAGTGATATCAGAGACTGAAAGTCCAAAAAATCAGAGTACTTTTCTTGTTTCTGTGAATCAAGCATTTTAGTGAAAGCTATGATAAATATCATTAGTTTCAGAACATAGACTTAGAGCCAGGAATCTGACTGGACTCCCTTTCTCGGTCTCTTGCAGGTAGTTAGGGCCACATTGTTAAGTTCCTCCAATGGTACAAAAGTTGGGGTTTTTGATAAGGGCGGATGTGCCTCTTCCACTCTGACTTTCCCCTTTGTCAGGCTGGAGGTGGCAGGTGACAATATCCTAGAAAATGACAGAGCCTGAAATATGAAAGAAAGATGCCCACCAATCAGGAATGTCTATCTTGGATCATTATGTGAACAATAAATAAGTTTCTGCTGTATTTAGGATATTGAACATTTTGGAGTCCAAGTTTTACTGCAATTTAGCCTACCCTGTTACACAAACAGTTTAATGCATTGAAATATTCATTCAAAAAATTAAAAGCTGTGTAAATATTTTGCATCTTCATTAAGAAAATAAGCATTTAAAAATTATGTAAGTTAAAAAATTAAAAATGTAGAGTTCTAGTTTTTTTATAACCTCCAAATATGATAACTTCATATATATATGAAGTTATATATATGTATAATGGCCTCTTACCTGAGAATCTTAACCATGTGGTATGGTGACTAATTTGTTGTCATTACTTTTTATTTTATTTTATACTTGTTTTGTTTTTATAGCTTCCCCACCACAAACTACAAAACTCTTCAGGACTACATGATACATGTCTCATAAATGGTCCATTCCATCTAGTATATATTAGGTGCATGGTAGGTTCATAAAGGATGCCATAAATGAAGATGGTCTTTTCTACTGTTATTCCCTCTCATATTTACTAGTCATTGCCCATAAGGTTATTCTATGGAGAAAAATAATGATTTTCATCTTACAGATTAAAGTAAAAATGTATAATTTTCATATTTTTTAAACTGATAAATAAAGATACTAATGCTTAAAAAAAAACCTCATGAAACTAGTTTAAGAGTTGCTTTGAGATATTTAAGATTTTTCTTTCCCTTTGATAGTTAATGCAAATGTTAAAAAAGTACTAAGTGTGAATCTCAATAATCACACACATTGTTTTAAATTACTTTATAGCAGCTCATCATCATAGAATTGAAACAAAATCAATTATGAACAATATTACATAGTACAGTAAATTATTAAATTCTGATGTTCTCAACACTAGATTTCAATAATAAGCTGCTTTGAGAATATCAGTAATATACAAATAGGTAGAATAGATATCAAATAATTTCTATTTAGACAGTAGTTTTCATTCTAAACACAAATAGTATAAATAAAAAAGCACAGGCTTTGAATGCATGTATAATAACATGAAAAATGTATTTGTAAATAACCCAACCTTTCATATCATTGAAAATAGTGACACTTTTGAGTTGTTATGGAAGGTTGATTTTTAGATCTTTTAGGAATAGCCACACTGTTTTCCACAGAGGTTGTATTAGTTTACACTCCCACCAAAAGTGTAGAAGTGTTCCCTTTTCCCTGCATCCTTTCTAGCTTCTGTTGATTTTGAGTTATTGATGATGGTCATCCTGACTGGAGTTAGGTCATATCTCAGTGTGGATTTAATTTGCATTTCTTTAATGATTAGCAAGGCTAAACATTTTTTCATGTATCTGTTGGCTGCTTGTATGTCTTCTTAAGAGAAGTGTCTATTCATATCCTTTGCCCACTTTTTAATAGGGCTGTTTTTTTTTTTTTCCTTTTGGCATGTTTGAGTTCCTTGTAGATCCAGCAATCCTCCTTCTGAGAATATACCAGAAGAACTCAAATCATTCTATAAAAAAGATATTTGCACATGCATGTTTATTGCAGCATTATTCAAATAGCAAATATATAGAGCCAACCATACTGCCCATCAAAAGTGGACTAGATTTTAAAAATGTGATACATATACATGATAGGATATTTTGCAGCCATAAAGAAGGGCAAAATTATGGATTTCACAGCAATTTGGATAGATTTAGAGTCTGTCATACTCAGTGATCTATCACAGAAACAAAAAACTAACTACCACATGTTCCCACTTATAAACAGACCCCAAACATTTATCATAACACTATAAGAAAGGGTTTGGCAGTAGTAGGATGCTGCCAGAGGAGGAAAGGGGGACACATAACCTCAATAAGTATACTCAATCTCAAACCAGGTGAAGTAGAAACCAAAGGGAGGCCCAAATTTTACCTGTACAATGACTACTTATCTATCTAATCCTGAATTGTACCCCACATCTTTAAAATTAAATTAAATTAAAAAAAGAAAATAGTGATATTTCATTAACCATTGAAAATTCAGTGAAGAAAAATCCAGCGTTGCTTTTAGTTTCTTATTTTTTAAATAACATGTTTAACCACTGGTAATGATATTTATTTCCTGAACCAAACAGTATCCATATTTTTAAAATCACTTTTTATGTGGTTAAATCATGAATTGAATTAGCACATTTTGAAAAATAAACTGAATAATGTGTATTTTCCCCCAAAGTACTAATTTCATTAGTGATTTACATCATTTTTTTCACTTGTTTCAAGGCTACAAGTAGAAACATGCTTATTTAATCAAAAACTGCCTAGTGTATTGTGTAACTATAAATAAACAATTCTTAAAAGTTCTTTCTCTATGTCACCACACACTGTATTTGATTATTAATACTATTAACAGTTTATACCAGCATAGTCATTTATAGCAAACTTGCTATTTGCTGAGTCATTTTTACTGTCAGTTTTGGCATCTGGTTGAGTCAAATGGCAGAACATGCATAAAGCTGTCTCAAAAACTAATCAACAAAATTCAAAAAGAAACAGACAAGAAACAGTTAGACAGGTTGCCAAACATTCAGATGCCAAGAATTCTATCCAACAATCTATCTCTCTCTTTTATTAGAAAAAATATCCAGGAGTAGGGACATTAGTATTTTTTGAAGTACTTTTTGCCACTTGTAGTTATATTAGCAAATTTTATTAAAGTTAATATGAAATCCACTACAGTTCCTGGGCAAAATCATAGATAATCTGTTCTTGGATCACTCTCTCAGTCTACTTATTTCAAGCCAATAAGGCTATGGTGCTGGATGGTACTCTCTTTGGATAAGTTTATGTGGAATTTGAGATGATAATTCCTCCTTCACATATAGGGGATGCAGAAATATGGTGTTCTTATCATTTATTCTACCTATACAACATTCATCTTTCCTGTTTCTCCCTGTAAGTCATGAATACCATTGTGTACTTTAAGTGCGATGCTATTCGTTTGATTTTACTACCATTTATATTTTGTTGCTATCCAATTTCTATGACTATTTGAAACATTCTATTACAATGGTTGGCACCATTGTCCTATGAATAGAGTTTTCATTGTACAGCTTCTTTTGTATTGATAGGGAAATTTACATTGCCATCAGGTTTATTCCAACACAACTTGCAAATGTGATTGGAGTGGGGAAAAAGTTAATGTTTCCCCCTTAAATTTACTCAGTAAAATAAATAAATACATGAAATGAATGCAAAAGGAAAAAATTGATTGAAGTGACAATTTCTTTACTGTTCTACAAAGTAGTCTGTTATGAAGATAGATTAGGAATCCTTTACATTATATTTGAGATATTTCCTTATATTTTAATTATTAAAATTCTGGGAGTTAATTATATAATTTATATATTAGCTATGGAAAAGAAGCATCATCGTTTTTCAAAGAATACAAAGCTAGGGTAGACTTTCCAGTCTCTGTAAAAATTAAGATGTGGCAATTAACTCTAAGTGGTTAGAGTCACTGAGTTGCCACTTTCATACTGATGGCTGAAAATAGAGCAGGCAAACTCTCCTCAAAGAACTGCATCTCTTCTGTGTTTAATGTGTCAATTCTCCAAAGTTATTTCATCCTTTTGTAACTGTAAAAGTTTACAACCTACATATGAACAAGATTGAGGAGGAAAATCTTAACAGAAAAATGTATTTAAATATTTTATAATGTATGAAAAGTAGAGATAGTCATCTGGGAATGCAAGCGATGGACAGTTCAAGCCCAGTGTTCCCTGGAGGCAGCCCTGACACAAGATGGGAGAACACCATTAGAGACAGAAGTGGTAAGTGAAAACGACAGCTCTTTTCTCTGCATACCTCACATGATCCTCTGCAGTCTCAGCCAAGGGAGAAACAGCCTGGAAACTCCCCGCCACAGAAACTTCCTGTGCCAGCTGAACACAGAGGACTGTCCTGGGTGGAGACAGCGGCACTAGTGGGTCCCACCTCAACTGGAAAAACCCAGTTTCCAGGACTCCAATGCCAAAGCATCCCCCACCCCAGAACCTCAGTGGGAAACACCCAACAGAGGTGGTCTGTGTCACACAAGTGTACTCTCCTCCCTCCTTCCCAGCACCCAGCAGGGGTGAAACACCAATTCTGGCAAGTTTCACCACCATGGTGGCCCTCAGTGGAGGTACCAGTGAAGTTATAATCCTTGCTACTGTGCAGGACAGGATCTAAGAAGTGGGCACCTACACAATTGTGGTGGGGGGGGCACTTACTCACAGAGAGAGGAAGAAATACCAAACCCTAACTGCTTCCCTTCCACCCCCTGGGTGAAACAGGTGGTCCTGCAGAGATGGGAGGAGGCCAATCTACACCCCCGAGAGCACTGAAGCCGGAGTAGAACTCCAAGGCCCCATTGGCCACCTGTCAACCCTGCTAACAGACAAGTAATCTGGGGAGAAGCCTCCTGTGTAGTCTGTCCTTGAGAGAGGGAAAATAATCTGAAATAGAAAAAAGGTCCCTTCCCACTTCTGCCAGACTACACTGGTGAAACAGCTTCAGATAGTCTTCCCGCAGGGCATCAAACTTCCTACTATCGTTGCTCACTACTCCCAGCCACTGTTCCACAGTAAGGGCAGAGGAGGGAAGACAGGCAACAGTAGCAACTTTATATAATTTTTTTTTAAAAAGACAAAAAATGAAAGGAGAAGAATCTGCCCTCACAGATAAGGAAGATTCTGTGAAAAAGCACTGATAATCCCTAAGACCTTAAGAATTTGACATCCACAAAAGGGCTTCCAAGATACCAAGCAATGGAACCCATCCAGAATGGGCCCTGATGACAATCATGGAATTCAGACTATGGATGGCAAAGATAGTCAAGGAGAGCCATGGAAAGATGGACACACAGATCCTCCAGGCAACAAAAATAGTGTAGGAAATGAAAACTGAGCTGGTTAATCTACAAAAGTTTGAATCTGAACTCTTGGAGTTAAATAATCCTTTCCTGGAATTTCAAAATGCAATGACAACCCTAAACAGCAGAATCGACCAGGTAGAGCTTGAGGATCAAACAATTAAACGAACCCTGTCCATAAAAATCAAGGAGTAAAGGCTTAGGAAGTATAAGCACTGTCTATGAGAGGTTTGGGATTGTATAGAGATTAAAATCTATGTTTGATTGGCATCCCTGAGAGAGAAAGGGAAACTAAGAACACCTTGGAGTAAGCCTTCCAAGAGGCCATCAAAGTATTTCCCGTATCTCGCTAGATTGGCAGCCAGGCAGACACAAGACATTCAGAGAACTCCTGGAAGGTACTATACAAGAAGACCATCCCCAAGACACATCCCACAAGGTGAGTATGAAAGGAAAAAAATCCTAAATGTAACTAGAGAGAAGGGGAAGCCATTTACTGAGGAAGACCCATCAGAATTGCAGCAGACTTCTCAGTAGAAGCCCTATCAGCTTTAATATTCTTAAAGAACATCATTTTCAGTCAAGAATTTCCTATTCCACAAAGCTATGGATCATTAATGAAAGAGAATTAAATTTCTTCCTAGATATCCAATCTCTAAGAGAATATACCCCTTCCTGGCAAGTCTAACAGGGGATGCTTAAGAAGGTTCTAAGCATAGAATCAAAAAAATGATTCCACCCATTGCAAAGGCACAGACAAGCACAGTTAATAGACCATACATTCAGCCACAAAACCTAAAAAGCAAAGCAGCCTTTTAATAGAAATATGACAGAAACAAACTCCCATATATCAATAGTTAACTTAAATGTGAATGGACTAAACATGCTATTTGAAAGGCATAGGGTGGAATATTGTGTGAAGAAACATGATTCATCCTTCTGATGTCTTCAGGAAAGCCATTTCACTGCAAATGACACCCATGGGATAAAGATAAAGGACTGTAGAAAGATCTTCCAGACAAATGAAAAACAGAAGAGCAGAAGTAGCTAATCTTATACCAGACAAAGCAGACTTTGATGATAAGAGGCTCAATTCATCAGCAAGAAATATCCATCTTGAATATATACATGTCCAACATAGGAGTACTCAGTTTTATAAAACAATTGCTAATTAAAATGAGAGAGGACATAGACAGCCATACAAATATAGTTGGAGTCTTTACAATCTCACTAAAAGCCTTAGATAGAGCATTGAGGCAAATACTAACAAGGAAATTCAGACCCTTAGCTTGACACTCAACCAATTGGACCTAATAGACATCTACAGAGCACTTCACCCAACAACCATAGATTATACTTTCTTCTCATCAGCTACATGGAGTATACTCTAAGGAGGACTACATACTCAGACATAAATCAAGCATGAACAAATTGCAAAAGCTCAGATCACCAAAAATCATGTCAGGCATCTTCTCAGACCATGATGGAATAAAACCAAATATCATCACCAACAGGAACCCCCAAAACACAAAATACATGGAAATTAAACAACATGTTTTGGAATGACTTTTGAGTTAACACAAAAAATCAGGGCAGAATTAAAAAGATTCTTAGAAACAAATGAAAACAAAGACACAATACACCCAAACCTCTGAAATGCCATGAAAGTGATGCCGAGAGTGAAGTTTATAACATTCCTTGCACATGCCAAGAAAATAGATCTCAAGTAAACAGTCTGACACTGTACCTAAGGTTGCTGGAAAGGCAAGAGCAATTTAATCTTAGAATTAGTAGAAAAATGGAAATTAATAAAATAGAGTCACAGTTGAATGAAATAGAGAACAACAACAACAAAAACCATGCAATGGATCAGTAAGATGAAAAGCTGGATCTTTAAAGATTAAATAAGATTGACAGACCCCTGACCAGATTAACCAATAGAGAGATGTTTCAAAGAAATACAATTAGAAATAAAAATGGTGATGTTAAAACTGACCCTGAAATACAAAAGATTATCAGAGATTACTACAAATACCTGTATGTGGATAAAATAGAAAGTCTAGTAGACATGAAGAAATTTATGGCATTATGTAACCTCCCAAAGTTGAAACAGAAAGAAATTGAAACCCTGAACTGATGAATAACAATCCAAGAAATTGACTCAGTGATAAGAAACCTCTCCACCCAAAGAAGGCCTAGGCTAGATGATTTCTTAGCTGAATTCTACAAGATGTACAAGGAAGAGCTGATACCAATCATATTGAAAGTATTCCAGGCAACTGAGAAGGAAGGAATTCTCCATAGTTAATTCTATGAGGCAAATATCATCTTGATAACCTAAAGTGGCAAAGATCCAACAAAGAAAGAAAACTATAGACTAAGTTCTCTGATGAACATAGATGTAAAAATTCTCAGTAAGATCCTAGCAAACTGCATCCAACGGCACACTTGGATGATCATACAACACAACCAGGTGGGCTTCATTCCTGGGATGCAAGGTTGGTTCAACATATGGAAATCAATGAACATAATCTATCACATAAAGAAGTCTGCAACCAAGAAACACATGATTATCTAATTAGATGCAGAGAAGCATTCCATAATAGCCAACATCCTTTCTTGATAAAAACCGTCAAACACTTAGGTATCAAAGAAACATTCCTCAAAATAAGAGCCAGGTGTAACAAACCTGTAGCCAACATCATGCTTAATGGGTAAAAGCTGAAAACATTCCCCCTGAGAAGTCGAATAAGACAAGGATGCCCACACTCGCCTCACCACTTACATTTAACATAGTACTGGAAGTTGTAGCCAGAGCAATAAGGCAATAAAAGGAATTTAGGGTTATCCAAATAGGAAAAGAGGAGGCTATTATTACACTATGCAAATTATATAATTTGACACATAGAAAACCCTAGAGAGTCTGTCAAAAACCACCTTACACTTTTAAGCAACATCAGTAAAGTCTCTGGATACACAATCAATGCAAAAAATAGTTGCATTTGAACTTTCTGACATCACACAACCTCTACAGGTTGAAAAAAGAAGAAATTGAGACCCTAAATAGACCAATAATAGTCCAGGAAATTGACTATGTCATAAGAAATCTACCAGAAAAAAAGTCCTGGACCAGATAGATTTTCAGCAGAATTCTACAAAACATATAAGGAGGAACTGAAACCAATCCTATTGAAAGTACTCCAGGCAATTGAGAAAGATGGAACTCTCCCCAAATCATCTTATGAAGCTAACATCACATTGATACCCATGCCAGGTAAAGATCCAACAAAGAAAGAGAAATATAAGCCAATATCTTTGATGAACATAGATGCTAAAATTCTCAAAAAGATCCTAGCAAACCAGATTCAACAACACATCCTCAAAAATCATCCACCACGGTCATGCTTGGTGGCTCAGCCTATAATCCCAGGACTTTGGGAAGCTGAGGCAAGTGGATTGACTGAGCCCGTGGGTTCAAGACCCACCTGGGCAACTTGGCGAGACCTTGTCTCTACAATAAATAAAATATTACCCAGGCATAGTAGTGTGCGCTTGTAGTTCTGGTTACTTGGAAGGCTAAGCCAGAAGGATAGCTGGAGCAGCAGGTCGAGGCTACAGTGACCAGGAGCGTACCACTGCACTCCAGCCTGGGCGACAGAGTTAGATTCCAAATCAAAAAATAAAATTAAATTTAAAAAAATCATCCACCACAACCAAGTAGGTTTCATCCCCAGGATGCAAATCTGGTTTAACATTCTTAAGACCATAAACATAATTAAATACATCAACAGACATAAAAACAAAAAACACATGGTTGTATCATTAGATGCAGAAACAACTTTTGATAAAATCCAGCACCCCTTCTTGATAAAAACTCTCGAACATCTAAGCATAGATGGAACACACCTCAAAATTCTAAGTCATCTATGAGAAACCGACAGCCAGCATACTGCTAAACAGACAGAAATTGGAACCATTTACCCTGAAAACTGGAACAAGAAGGATTTCCACTCTCATCCCTCCTGTTCAACATAGTTTTGGAAGTCTTAGCTACAGCAATCAGAGAAGAGAAGGCAATCAAGGTTATCCAAATAGGAAAAGAGGAATTCAAGTTATCCTTCTTTGTAGATGACGTGATTCTATACCTCGAAAACCCAAGGGAATCTCTCAAAAAAAAAAAAAAATTCCTTGCTCTGATAAAGGAATTTGGCAAAGTCTCAAATAAATGTGGAAAAAACAATCACATTTCTATACACCAGTACAAACAAAAAGAAATCCAAATAAAAAACAAAATTCCATTCACAATAGTGAATGGCATCTTCCTAAACAGAGATGTGGAAGATCTTTATGATGAAAACTAAAGAAATCAAAGATGACACAAACAAGTGGAATAATATTCCATGCTCATGGATTGAAAGAATCAACATTGTTAAGATGTCCATTCTATCTAAGGCAATCTACAGATTTAATGCAACACCCATCAAATTACCAGCATCATTCTTCTCAGACCTAGAAACAACAATACATGAATTCATATGGAAACATAACCTTACTATGAATAGCCAAAACAATCCTCAACAACAACAACAACAACAAAAACAACAAAAACAAAGCAGGAGGTATCACACTCCCAGACTTTAAACTTTATTATAAAGCTACAATAATCAAAAACGCCTGGTATTGGTACAAGAACAGGTATATAGACCAATGGACCAGAACTGAGATCCCAGAAGCCAAACCTCAATTTCTCAACCAACTCATCTTCCACAAAGCCTCCACCACAAACCACTGGGGAGAGAAAAACCTATGCAGTAAATGGTGCTGGGAAAACTGGCTGACCACATGCAGAAGATTAAAACAATACCCTACCTATCACCATACACAAAAATCAACTCTAAATGAATCAAAGACCTAAATGTAAAACCTCAAACTATAAGAACCTTAGAAAATGCAGGAGACACCCTT
>CAUYQG010106611.1:0-68829 GCA_963574415.1 Tarsius wallacei
ACATCTCTTAAAATGTGTATACATTTTTTGGCACCCTATGTATGCATAGATATTTCTTTTTCAAAAGTATGAGTTTAGACTTTAATTTTTAAAAGCATTAAAATATGTTGCCTTTTATAGATAATACTGGAAAATAAAAAACTAGATGAACTTTTTCTCTTGGGTTAATTTTGAGGCAGTGTAAGATAGATATGACAGACCACATTGACAAGTTGGTTGAGAGTTTGATTTCTGTAGAGAATTTTTTTAAGCTATATTTGAAGTATCTAGGGAAAAGTAGTTTTTCTTTCCATACCTTTCCCCAGTTGCTTAGTTTCCTGCTGCAGAGGCAACCAGTGTTACTTGCTAGTTTCTTTCGTGACCTTCCAGACATGGGCCAGGCAGATCCATGTGCTTATACGAATATTATCCCCTGCTTTTTGTTTACTGGAAGTTACCATGGTGCAGGGGACTGATAAGTCTAGCAGCAACCAGAGCCTTTAAGACTAACAATCCAGATCAGCCTCTGTTCTTTGTTGTTGTGGTTTTTGTTTTTAATTATTACTAACTATATATTTTGGAGACAAAATAAGTCCGACATGGGGGGGTTCCACAACATTTTATTATGAAAGATAAGACATCTAGAATAGTTGAAACAATATTACAACAAATATCCTCTACCTAGATCTGAAAATGGTGAACATTTTGCCATTTTTGCTGCTTCTTTCTCTACCATTATGACATTTTATCTGTACGTAATTCAGCATGCATCTCCTAAGCATGAAGATATCCTTCTACAATTGCAAGAATTTTACAAATACTTCCAGAATATCCAGTTTATTTTCAAATGTCCCCAATTGTCCTCTCAAAAATGTCTTTTGCAGCTTTTTCTTCCAGGCCAAGATGAAATCCAGATTTATGCCTTGCATTTGTTTTTTTAGTCTCTTTTACTCTCTGTCAGTCACTCCACATTTTTTGTCATGTTTATTTAGAAATAAGTTATGGTAGACTCTACATATGTTTTGTGTTATTAGAAAATGATAATAGTTGTGGGATGCAGTGGAGTAAAAAAAGGCCAGGTTGATTATGGCCAGAGGTCAGGGACTGATCTGGGGGTTCTGAGAACCCCAAGCCCAGACTACACTGGGAGCTGAGAGATTTTTTTTTTTGAGTCAGAGTCTCACTGTCACCCAGGCTGGAGTGCAGTGGCATGCTCACAGTCACCAAAGCCTCAACCTGCTGGACTCAGGTGATCCTTCCTTCTCAGCCTTCCAAGTAGCTGAAACTACAGGTGCGTGCCACCACACCCAGCTAATTACTTGATTTATTGTAGAGATGAGGTCTCAGCAAGTTGCCCAGGCTGGCCTCAAACCCCTGGGCTCAGGCAGTCCTCTCGCCACAAAGTGTTGAGATTACAGGCGTGAGCCACCGTGCCCCGACAGCTGGGAGATCATTTTCTCAGCTCACCTGTAATCTAACCTTGGGCACATCTTGGCAAACTGGCCGAAAAGCTCTGAGTTATGAAAAAGGTTCAGTTGTATATAAGAGAGTTAAAAATAACAGTAATCGTGATTTAAATTAGATAGAAGTGTATTTCTCTTTCTTACAGAACAGCTCTGCTCCACAGATTCCTCAAGGCTGGTAGGTACTCTACAGTGTAAGGGACCCAGGTTTGTGGACCAAAGTCCCTAGGGCGTTGCCCTTATCCAAGTGGTCCAGGATGGCTCATCACCACCTCCAGATTTTAACCAGTGGGAAGCAGGGAAGTGGCATAACCTGCAATTGCTCTATCACTTCCACCCATGCTTCCTTGGCCAGAACTCAGTCTAAGCTCCAAGGGAAGCTGGGAAACCTAGTCCTCATGACACTTTCTGCCACAGACTTCATACTTTATTAATACCACTTTATCTAGGTAATTCTTGACTACTTATAACACATTCGCCTTGCAAACCAGGTCCACGCTGTCTTCGTAAAAAAAAAATTGATAGTGTCACAGAACTTTTTCCATAAATCATTTTTCTTTTGAATTAATACCTTTGATTTTCTGATATTAATCTTAAGCATTCAGTATCTTTACAACCCTCCACCAGGATAGGGAAATTATTAGGAATAAATTGTTATTGTAACTCTACAGCATTTGAGACTTTACAAAATACTTTTGGGGACACCAGTTTCTTTATTTAAAAATAGCTATAATAATAGGACCAACTTCATAGGATCGGAGCTAAGCCGTGCTTAGCATATCAGAAGACACAAAATAAGCGCATGATAAATTTTAGTATAACTATGAGCTCAGTGAGTTTTTAAAATCTCATTTACATTTTTCTGAGGCATGTCCACATCTGTTATATGGCAAGTCAAGCCTCGGCACCATGGGTGCTTTGTGGCATATGCTTTGTAACACTGTGTTCTATTTTGGTACTTCTTTTAATAGCATCACAGCCACGGCTGCCAGTATTGGGGCAGCTGGAATTCCTCAGGCAGGCCTCGTCACCATGGTCATTGTGCTGACTTCTGTGGGGCTGCCCACTGACGACATCACGCTCATCATCGCAGTGGACTGGTTCCTGTGAGTATGCGTGAACTGCGTACTGGCTTGCTGTCCTCGCTGTCCTCTCTGTCATTCTAGGGCACCAGGCAGCCCACCATGCCTGCCAAAATAACCCTGAGGAATCGATAAGGGTATCTGATCTCAAACCAGGCAAAGTGGGGATGAACAGGAGGCCCAAACTTTACTTGTACGATGACCACTTGTGTACCTAATCCTGAATTGCACCTCACGTCTTTAAAATAAAATTTTAAAAATAATAAAAGAAAAGAACTCTGAAGAGAGGGGCCGCTTGGCCTATAATTAAATGTTCCTCACTGCCTGACCCTGGCCCTTATCTGGAGACCAAGCCCTGGACACCATGTGTACTCATTCCCCTATCAGCCCGCCAGGGCACATGTGGCCGCTACACTTCTCACTCCATAAAGCCTCTCAGGGATTGGGAAACCTGCGGTCTGCGAAGCCAACATACATCACCAGGGCCATTTCTGAATAGCACAACACATTACCACAGCAGCTGGAACAGAAATGCAGGCCCCACCTGTGGGCTCAGGTCCTGCCTCCTTCGCCTCCCCACACCAATTGGAATAAGGAGCCCATCAGGGTGAAAGATGGTCATGCAGATAATGGGAACAGAGCTAGTGCAGTTAAGTGGCATTGATGTTTTTGGTTCTAGAGAAAGTTCCAAGAAGGTACCCCCACACCCTCAGACCCTAACAGTAGGGCCCATCCCTCCGCCCTCTTCCCTTGCTCTTCCAGCTGATATTCTGTCTCTTTTCTCTCAAAAGTTCCCTTCCACTTTTGAAAATTTTTTCCCCGGGATTCCCAAAGCAAATGCCTAAAAGAACACAGTAGGTCCAGGAGTCAACATATATTGACCTCACTAGAACCAATGACCGTGAAAAGCTCGACAGTGTGCATGAAGTCAGGGGAAGGGGAAGGGGAGAATTTTCTCAGTCCATTGGATCTGTGCTTGTGTCCTGACCCTGATCTGTGCTTGTGACACTGGGCAGGCTACCCAACCATCTCAGTTTCCACCTCTGTAAAATGGTGATGCTCTACCTCCTGGTGGTATTGTGAAGATGAAATGCAATGATGTCTGGAAAGCATTCAACCCACAGTCTGCCCACAGTCAGCACTCAGCTAACATGAGTACTTTTACGGCATAAAATTTGGTTCTCAAAAGTTTTTGATCTTTACACTTAAAAATTATTGAAGACCAAAAAAGCATCTCATCTACATGGGTTATGTCTATCAATATTTATCATATTAGACAAAAGTACAGTTTTAAAATGTTTTCAATTTATTAAATGAATTTTAAATTTATTTAAAGATTACAATAATAAAATTATGCTTCAGCACAAATAGCATTTTTTTATGAAAAATAACCATTTCCAAACCCAAAATTTAGTAAAAAGAATGGCACCGCTTTACACTTCTCAAATCTCCTCAGTGTCTGCCTTAATATGAGATATCAGAGTTTCCTAACTGCCAGTGTATTGTGACATTACATATTGTTTAGTGTCTGCAAAACTCCACTAGGCATTCATGAGAAAATGAGAGTGAAGGGGGCAAATGACATTTAGTGTAATGACGAGAATAATTTTGGCCTCGGGATCACACTTTAAGAACCTCTGGTATAAAGGAGTGTGAACTGGAGGAAGGAGAAATCTTAAATACAAAGAGAAAGAGAAGTGTCATTTCCCACTGCTGGGACTCTAGCTACAGTCAGACCAGTAACTGAACATTAATCATCCATATGTCCTTATAACTTTTAATAGCTGCTATTATGGAGATGTCTGTTATGTAATCATGCAGTTGGTGGATACACAAAACTGAATTTTAAGAGGCGCAGTACCAGCCAGTTTCTAATAGAGGCTGAAATCTTATGATGTTCATGAGAGACTCATTTTTCCTTCCTCCCCACCTTGCCCGCAGGGACCGCCTTCGAACCACCACCAACGTGCTGGGAGACTCCCTCGGAGCCGGGATTGTAGAACACTTGTCACGACATGAACTGAAGAACCGAGATGTTGAAATGGGTAACTCGGTGATTGAAGAGAATGAAATGAAGAAGCCATATCAGCTGATTGCTCAGGACAGTGAAACTGAGAAACCCATCGACAGTGAAACCAAGATGTAGACTAACATAAAGAAATGCTTTCTTGAGCACCGGGTGTTTAAAAACCATGATAAAATGTTTCCATCTCATTCTCTCCAGCAGGCCCCTTATCTCCCTTTACCTCCCTACTCTGATAGCATTGGAAAGTAGTCACTCAAAAAACATGGGAGGACTTTGCAGTGGCCAAAATGTGTCATTTTCATCCACATTTGAAATGTTTAAATCATTTCACATTAGTCTTACCTAGTAAGGTACTGAGATCAAAAATATTCTTGATCTCAGGTTTATGTGGCACAAAATCCTGTGAATGTGATTTTTTTTATAATTTAAAGAAACAAATAGTAGGCTGAAAACATTTTAAAGTCAACTTTGGAAATTTAAAAGTCCTTCAGAACGCAGTTGAGTTTCAGTAGTAACAACTTGAACTGTAATCGGTTATCCTCAGTTGGACAGGAGAAGGGTTTACTCTCCCTTTCTCTTTTGACTGGTGTACTTATTTTCTTAATGGCCAGGTGTCCATATACATCTAGCACAGCTCTGAGGAGGAACAGAAAGCGAGGTTTCTGTGTGGACTTGAGTAAGTCACATCTCATCTCTAGGCCTCGATGCCCTTATCTATAAATGAGTGATTTCCCTAGATGTCTTGTGGTCTCTTCTAGCCCGGACATCCTATAACATCGTGAAAGAGCCTGCCCTCTATTTCACCTGGTACACCCTGTACTGATTACTATTCCCTGGAGCATGGGGCTTTCAGAAAGGACGCTTGATGGGAGTAGACATTTCTAAGTAGGGGCAGGAGGGCTGTGTGGCTCACCAGGTCCTGTGCCCCAAATGCCAGTTATGCAAGTTGCCAGGTGGAAGACCATTCCAGGAGTGGGATTCTTCCTAAAACTCTCTGCCCAGTTCTTCCCAACAGGGGAAGTATTTCCTTCTTTCCTACTCTTCCCAAACTGAAGGGGACTGCTCTGGGAAGGACGTCCCCTACCACTCCTCAACTGACGATAGAGTTTTCAAAAATAAAACAAAGACTAGCAACTAGCAAGGGTGCTTGTGGTCATACTATGGAACACTAAAGAGCTAGGAAAGAATGGAGCATGGTTGACATTATAAAGAAAGGGTTTTAAAACCCCCAGAGTATAGGTCTTTTTTAAGGAAGAATAAAAAAGAAGAGGTTCATTTTCAATTTTTTTTTTAGCTGAAACACTTTTCTCTTGAGTTCAAAGTCATTCCCCAACAAAGTCTGCATACCAAAATATAAGATCATATATATGTTAAAGAAGTCAAATGAATGAGCTCCCTCTAATAGGGGTCCATGAATAGGGTGGGTGGTCTCTTATTTGAAATTTTTTTTTTTTACTTCAATCAAAAGTATTTAAAATGAAAGAAACAAGATATGCCTTTGTGTTGGAATCCCACATATCAAATCATTCAAAACATCCAGCTGGAGTGGGGTTTGCTTTTGTTTTGTTTGTGTCCGTAAGAGAAATGGTAGAAGATAAATCAGTATGAAGACAATGCCAATAAGGTTGCAAGAAAAAAAGAAAATCAGGGGCATTAGTTGCAGGCGAGGCAGCTCCCAAGTTTAGAGGAGATTAATTTTCACCCCCTACGGAATAGCCAGTCAAAGACGTTGAGTGGGAGCTGTCAGAGAGTACAAGCTGTGTTTGAATTTTTGACTGAAAATGGTGAAGAATGGACTTAATTGTGCTAACAGACTGAGATCTAGACATACCGCCTCTGATATACAATTAGAGAGATTTTTATATAGATCCCCAGCATTATGTGTGTATCAAAATTAACGTTAGGTTGTGGTGGAATAACCGTTTAATGTCGAGACTCTGTTTGGGAAATACACAACAAAAGTTAATGTACATGGCTGTCATCTTATGACACTAGTAGAGCAAAAATTAATCATGTCAACTTAATTGTGTTACACAGTGTGCGTGTGTGTGTTTTTTCTTTTATACTAACCATTTCTTATGGAAAGCAGATCCCCTAGGGTGAACCTCTTGCCAGCCTATCACAGGTTCTGCATACATATGCACCCAGTGTGGACTGGGAAGCATTACTTTGTAGATGTATTTTCAATAAAGAAGAAAAATAGTTTTACATGAATATCTTTGCATGTTGTTGTTATTCTCCCCGAAGGAAAATAAATCTTCCGTTCATGGAAGTATCACAAGGAGCTCCGGGCAGGCTGGGGCAGGATGCCACACAACAGGGTAAAATCTTGGCAGAACCAGCGGGGGGAGCCAGTCACAAGAATACGATTAAGGACATTGTCTCCTTGCTCACCTCCAAGGAGTCGAGCTGGAAGCAGGAAGAGGGGAGGAAAGCACTTTGCTGTAACAGACTGCACTTGTCCATGTCAGATTCAAACTTCTCAGATAAACTGAAGCATTTCCATGTTGGGATTAGAAAAGTGTAATGTTGCCATGGGCTCTTCCCCCCGCCCCAAAAGTAATTTCCTATTTGACCTTCAAATTTGATAGATATATCTCCATGATTACTAACCCCATTTGTGAAAAGAGCTGATGAGTTCTCAAGGAATTTCCAGAAACAGCCTTTGTGCTGGTGAACTGCTCTGTTCATTAAGAACGACTTGTGGACGACAACATCTTTCCATCGTGCTTTTTAATAAAGAATTGGCAGGTAGCATCATGAAATCTCCAGATCAAACGTGTGTCTGGAAACCCTTTAATCTGACCCTCTCCCTGCAGGTAGCAGCCACCCAGAGGAAAGGCTTTTGAGGGTCCATGGTCCCTAGGCCACCCACTTGTTGGCTTTAATGGTTTCATAGCCCCTGGAATTGTGGATAAAGTTTTGTGCATTTGCTGGTTTCTGGGGATGAAATCCTGAATGTCAGTTTCTCTAAAGGATCTTATGACCCCCCAAATTTGCAAGTCACTGTGTTTGATCCACACATCCTAACTTCTCTGAAGGAGTATATAATATTCACATGAACTACTTAGGAAAAGGAAGGCTACCACTCACAGCCTAAGGGAACCAAACCTGGCCACCAAGTGGGGATCAATATTTGCTCACTGTGAGTTGTTCTGGACACTGAGAAGCATTCTGAGAAGTGCCACAAAAGATCAGCCCACTGCTGGGAAGTGCTTCCTCCTGCAATGACCTGTCTCCTTCTCTCCTCCAGCCTAAACTGTATTTTGCCCACTTCCACAGAGCAAGCTTGTTCGGAAGCTGGTCTTCAGTCAGGAAGATCTGTGGAGAGGACACTGCGGTTAAGGGACATGGCAGCTCAGCCAGAGGGTGACAAAGAAGATGGGGGAGTGGGCATAGATCCCCACATGTAGTCGCCACAGACATGTTCACAAGTGGAGCTATGAAACATTTTCAGATTAATTCTTTTTTAATGTTTCTGATACATAAAATACATTTAACACATTTTTTAATCCTCAGAAGCTGGGGGGGTCTATCTCCTCCCCTTCCCATATTCATCCCGTCACCGCCACTGTCTGACTCAATCAGGATTCCCTTTCCCAAGAGGGAAAAAAAACTCACTTTGCCAGTAAAAAGTTTCTTTTTTTTTTTCTTTTCCCTTTTCTTTATTTTTGCCTCTATTCATATACACCGTGTTGAACACAGAAGTGTTAGTGCTGTTAATTGCATGGGTCTGAAGGCTTGAAGGAAATGCTTCCCGCTGGAGGGAGGGGGCGTGGTGGGGACGACCCCGCTGGGGCCCGGGGCACACGGCCTCCTTCCGGGCGGCCAGCTGGGCAACTGACCCGAGGCTGCTGTCAGTCATCCGGCCTCCGCGGCGGCCGCGCTTCCCCTTCTCCCACCCGGGTGGTCCCAGAGCCGGAGCAACAATGCCTAGCTCTGTGTGGCCGCGTCCAGGGGCCAGAGCAGTTGGGAGGTGTCACGCCGAGGGCAGGCTCGGAATGAATACGCCGACAAAAAACGAAGGAAGGGAGAGCGGAGGGAGCTGATGCTCGGCGTCATAAGAGGGAAAGCCAGAGACGAGAAATTTGGGGATAAGCGAGGCAGGGTCAGGGGGTGCGATACTCAAAGTAGCCACCAGGGGGAGCCCGGCGCTCATCCTGGGCCATTTCCGCGCGAAGCTCTAACCAGGAGAGACAACTTGAAGAAATCTTGCTTGGGATAACATGGAATTCCAAGGTCCGCGGTGCTAAAAGGGATCAATCTGTGAAAGCCATCAGGCTGCTTAAAATTCTTCATTGCCCCCATTCCACTTGTCCCTCTGGGCTCCCTGCTTCTCCAATAACCTCTCCAAAGGAGCCCCTTCCGTTCTGGGCATTCTGTTTTGCCTCCCTCGCGCCTTACCTCTGCTCCACTCCCACCTCCTCTTTGGGATTCTCATCTTCCCATTGTGTCACTTGTGTTTTCCAGCTACAGACAGGTTCTCAGAGATGGCATGGAATATGTTCCAACGGGTTACCCCTCGCTGTACCCACAAGACTGCCATCTCCACCTCCAATTTGGAAACATTCACATTTTGCTGAATTACACGTATAAGGAAGGTTGTCAGATAAAATACAGGATACTCAGTTGAATTTGAATTTCGGATAAGTCACAAATAATGTTTTAGTATAAGTATCATATAACAAACAATGTGTTGTTGTGAATATGCAAAACATTGCCTGGGCATCCTGTGTTTTCATTTGTTACTCTGGCAAATCTATATACAAGTGGAACTCAGGACACTTTATATTTGCTTCATGAAAGAAGTAGATGTCAGAAGTGAAAGGGTTTGTGTGTTTGGGGGGGTGGTCTTCATTATAAAATAATCCTCCCAATTTTGAATTTCTCTCTGAAAGCAAAAATATCCTTTAAAGGGCAATTTGGACCTGACATCTGCTTCTATTTATTTGTTCTGGGGACATTATCACTCATTATGTGCCTGTAAATCTTTGGGCCGCAGTTAATAAGCCAGATGAATCACCTTGAAGATTTCACAAAACTGTCTTAAATAAATTAACAATGTTCAGTTACCGATACTTGAAACATTTTGACTCCCATCTACTTTCCTTTTCTTCCCTTCCCTGTTTTCTCCTTTCCCTCTCTCACTCCTTTCTCCCTCTCCCCCCACTTCAACATAAAGTGTTTTCTGTTCTCTATTACAGGGCTGAAAAGGTTGGCATTCATATATTACTTTTCCAATGATGGACACTTTTTTTTTTCATTTGGAGGACACCTTTTAGAAAAACACCAATACTTTCTTCATACTGTGCTATTAAAAGTTGATCATTTTCCAGTCTCTGTAAAGTTGAAAATGAGGCATTTTTCAGTCTCTTCAGGGAATTCCAGTCTCCCTGAATGGGAATTATTTTCACAAAAGCTCCTTCTTTAAGCCAAGACTGAAAAATATGACAAAGCAGGACTCAGCTGGTACTCCAGAAAGGAAAAAAATATATAAACTCTTTCCCAATAATAACAGCTGTGCAATTAGGCTAAAGAAACAGTAAGTCTAGAGGATGGTGTCAGATGACAACTTCTGGATTTCTTTCCCAACTCTTTAGGTTCAGGAGATCATTAAAAAAAAAAAAAAAAAAAAGTTCTGAAAAGTAACCAGCCAGGAGCTTCCAGACATAGCTGTCACAGGGGAAAGGACCATTCGGGAGTCAGCGCAGCCCAGTGCAATGAACTGATGATCCGTCTGCCTTGGGGAGTACTCAGTACGCAAGGATTTTGTCAGCAACACGAGGCTGAAAACAATCACCAAATTCCACTGCCTCAGCACTACAGTGCCTTGGTGAGGCATTCTTTCAATTAATCTGATGAGGCGCTATCAGCTGAAGAAGTAGAAAAACAAGCTTGAGAGAGTCAGCATGTATGTTGGGAAAGGAACATAGCTCGACTAAAAAGTAGCTTCATGCTTCCCGAAATCTGAAGGCCTTTAGCATCAGGGTGGTGGCTGAATCCAACTTGTATGCAGTGATGGATTGAATCCAAACTTGTCACACCCAACTTTTCGAGCAGCTCAGCAGGGCTTCTGGAAAGCCTCCTCCCTGCACATTAGCGGGGTTATCAATCCCATGTCTGCACACGTAGAGGTTGGATGAAACCCACCATCTTCAAATCAACGTTCATCACATAGCCATGTATTGAATGGGATGCTAGAGTCAAAGTGGACCTTGGTTAAATGATCAACTAACCTTGGCAAACGGTAGGTTCAACGTCAATTTCTGCATCATAAATGGGTATAATAATACCTTCTTCATGAGGGCATCACGAGAATTAAATAGATGGCATCTAGATAGAAAATGCCCAACACAGTTCCTGGCACTCAGAAAGATTCCTAAGATGTTCAGAACAAACCCCGAGCAATAAGGGAGGAAGGGGTGGGAGCGTGACGCTGAAGGAAAGGACCATCTGGACCTGCTGTGAGCTGGAAGGAACTCCCCAAGGGGGCCACAGACCTACATTTCCCGGGGAAAAAGGTTTTGCGGAGGCCGTCACCCCTGGAAACCGGCATCATGAGAAATTGCCAGGCCTCTTCACGGAGGGGCCAGGCCTCCGCGCCTGGGCTGACCGGCAGCCCCTGCCCGTCTCCCCCGAGGCCTTTTGTCCTGCCGGCTCTCCCAGCGGCCCTGCACTGCATGGTGGTTTTGTGAAGGGCACAATCCGATGCTCTGAGGAGACCACCCAGCTTCCTCTCCCAGAGTCTCCCAGAGAACAAAACTGCCCCTCTGTGTGCCAGCGACCTCCCCCTCTGCTGGGCCCCCTCCTACAGTCTTCCCTGCCAAGAGGAAACAGAGAGCCAGGCATGCCCTCGCCTGGTGGGAACCCAGGGGATGGTGTGCTAATGAGCTGTCCAGAGCACCGGGCCAAACACTCTGTGCCTGGGATGCTGCTGCCACCCTGTGGCAAAGGTCTTTCTCTAGGTGCCTGATGGCCCAGAGCAGCCCAGACCAGACCACGTGGAAACACGAAGCACTTACTGGAAACTCATACTGATGGGCTCAAGGAAGGCTACAGAGCCAGAAAATAGTTCAAAAGTCTGAAGGAAAAAAGAAATTACAAGCAGTCTGTGGCTACAGCACTGATTCTCAAAGTGGTCCCCAGACCAGCATCAGCATTCCCTGGGAAGTTTTTAGAAATGCAAACCCTCAGATCCCTCCCTTAGACCTACTGAATCAGAAACTCAGAGGGCGGATTCCAGCAATCGGTTTTACTTTCAGAGGCAGGCTGGAGTGCAGTGGCCATTTTCAGGCACGATCTTAGTGTACTGTGGCCTCGAAGTCCTGGGCTCAAGTAATCCTCAGCCTCCCAAGTAGCATGGAACTACAGCGCCCAACCCAGCATGGCCAGCAACAACCTGCTTTAACAAGACTTCCAGGTGGTTCTGATGCCCACTGAAGTTTGAGAACTACTGGTCTAGACTAAAAAGAACGACTTTGGACTTGACAGGGCAGGGGGCAGGGTCCTAATCCCGTCTTTGCCTGTAAACGATGTGACCTTGGGCAAGTTACTTAACCTCTCTGTGCCTTAATTTGGTCATCACTGTCATGATGATAATCATCCCTATTTTCTAGACTGTTGAGGATTAGATCAGAAATGAAGGCAAAGTCACTGGCATATATACATGCTTGATAAAGGGGCGTTACTATAGGTTGACTCGCACATGGCTCACACTACCATTTAGAGAAAACGCAGTTCCTGCCTTATTTAACAGATACTTATGGAGTGCCTCCTCTGTGCCAGGGAATGGAAAATGTAGATAAAGCCCCTCCCTCCACGGAGCTGCATTTTAATGCATGTGTAATAAGGGGTACTATGTATTGAATCATGTCCTCCTTCTCCCAACATTCATATGTTAAAGCCCTAATGTGGCTGTATTTGGAGACGGGGCTTATAGGAAGCAAGCAGGGTTAGATGAAGTCATAAGGGTGGGGTTTTAATCCCATAGGGTAGGTGGCTTTATAAGAAGAGAGAGAGAGAGAAGTCTCTCCTTCCACGAACACGCACCAAGCAAAGGTCGTGTGAGGACACAGTGAGAAGACAGCTGTCTGCAAGCCAGGAAGAGTGCCCTTACCAGAAGTCAATCAGGCTCAGACGGTCAGCGTGTCAGACTGGGGTGTTCCAGTGAAAGCACTACCGTGAACTAGGTGTCTCCTCCTCCCCACAAACCTCTGTGAGACAGCCCAGCACTCTGCCTGCGAGCACAGCAGGATTACTCTATTCTCAAAGATTTCCAGTCACTGGTTTAGTACTTAATCCCCCTTCCACATTAGAAATGCCCTCATTTAGTGACATTGTAAAGGTATTTTACCACATAGGATATAAAACCTTTGAGCATAGAAGGGAAAGGCATAGATTGAAAGCCTGTTTTATACCAGGCATCTGACGATAATCCTGTGAATGGGCATGATTCTATCCATTTTATATATGAGAAAGTTGAAGTTCAGAGAATAAGTAACCCACTCAAGGTAAAATTGCAATGTCTAAATCCAGAGCAGGTGTTTTCCCCCTAGACTAAGCCGACCCTGGATGTTAAGTCTGGTCAAGCACTGCAAACCCAGAAATTCATCTAAAACATACCGTGGGATAATCTCCTAGATCAGTGTTTTTCAAATTATAGGTTATCAGCTTAGTGGGTCCCAGTAAGCATTTTTAAATGAAAGAACAGAATAGAAAATGTCACATGCATTCAAGTATTATTTCAGAACACTTTCATTTTAATTGTGTATGTGTGTGTATAGGCTTGTATTTTGAGTAATTTATATTTCATGATTAACAAGTTTAAGGCCAGGCATGGTGGTTCACACCTGTAATTCCAGCACTTTGGGAGGTCAAGGCAGGAAGATTGCTTGAACCCAAGGGTTCGAGATCAGCTTGGGCAACATAGCGAGATCTTGTCTCTACAAAAATTCAAAAAATTAGCCGGGCATAGTGGCACATGTCTATAGTCCCAGCTACTTGGGAGGCTGAGGTGGAAGGATTGGCTGAGCCCAGGAGGTCGAGGCGGCAGTGAACGATGATCGTGTCACTGCTCTCAAGCCTGGGCAACAGAGTAAGACCCTGACTCAAAAAAAAAAAAAAAAAGGTTAAAGCTACAATTCCATACTTTTACTTTTCAATAACCAATCAATAACTTTTTCACCTTGTAAATTCAAGAGTTTGAATGCCTTGCATTTTCCAGGAAATTTCATCTTCTAAATACAAATTGTTCCTTAGGAAGTGATGCTGTGGACTTTTATCTTGAAGTGCTAAGTGTTCAATCACCACACATTCTCCAAATTCAGTTCTGAGCTCTGCTTATATATGTTCCTCTGGCCCAGCCCTCAAAAATCTCCCCATGCCGGTGAGTTTGAGGATGGGCACCATGGCCAGGTTAAACATCTCTTAGGCAGCCATATCTGCTGGTGCTGCTTGCCAAATGAAGAAACTAGTGTGCCCGGGCACTTGGCTCTGGAAACAGAGCCATGCAGAGGAATCCCTTGTCAGCACTGACATCTGGTGGTCGTCCAGAGGCCGGCAGCTCAGTATCTTGAACTTAGAGGAAGGCGTCCACCTGAGAACTAAGCAACAACCCTGACTCCAGCAGAGTTGATTCCTGGTGTCCGCACACCCTTTCTAAATCACCTTCCTTCTCCATGCAGCTGGATCCAGCAAGGTGGAGGGAAAGAGTGAAGATCTAGCTGGGGCCCACAGCCTTACACATATCCTGGATAAACTTCTTAAACTCTGTAAGACTTAGCTGCAAAATTGGAAAAAGAAAATAAGAAAATAATTTACAGTGGGCATTGGCATATCTTAATTTATTTGCTTGTTTGTTTTTTTATTCATTTATTTATTTTGAGTCAAGGTCTGACTCTGTTGCCCAAACTGGAGGGCAGTGGTGCATCCATGGCTCACCACAGCCTCAACCTCCTGGACTCAGAGACTCCTCCTACCTCAGCCTCCCAAGTAGCTAGAACTACAGGCGCATGCTCATTTTTTAAAAAATTTTGTGTAGAGGTGAGGTCTCACTATGTTTCCCAAGCTGGTCTTGAACTTCTGGTCTCAAGCAATCCTTCTGCTTCAGCCTCCCAAATTGTTGGGATTACAGGCGTGAGCCACCATGTGTGTCTTATTTTATTTAACCTTCAAAACACCTCCTCTGATGTTAATTTCCAGATACTTATTAAGCATCTAAAAAATATTGGTTTCCTTCCCTCTTCTGTCATTTTATTTAAGGTACTTTCTCATCCTTCTTTTCTATCATTGTTTGCCTGGCTTACTCCACTGAAATAATAGCTAATGTTTATGGAGAGCTTACTATGAGTCAGATGTTGTTCTAAGATATTTTCATGGTTAAAATAAAGTCACATCAGCCCTCTAAAGTCAAGACTGTCATCTTCCCTCATTTGATTAATGGGGAAGATGAAATGAGATGAATTTAAGTAGGTGCCTAAGGCTATAAGGATTGGAATTAAAATTTTTTAACTCAGCGCTGTATCTCTAGAGGGCATACTCTTAACCTTTGAGCTAAATTTGACCCCTTGCCTCTTGTTATAATAATAGCTAACACTTATTGAGTCCTTATTAAGGGCTGGCTCTTTATATGTATTATCTCATCGAATCTTTACAAAAAAACCCTATGAGTTCGGTATTATCATTATCTCCATTCTACAGATGAGAAAACTGAGGTTAAATAATTTACCTAAGGTCATGAAGTGAACTTGGAATTCCAATTCAAATAGTTCAATTCTAGAGTCTTCGATCTTAACCACTCTTCGCTTTTAGTCTTCCATGTCATTCCAGGCTCTAACTAGTTTGTGATCTTGAAGGCAGAGCAGTCTCTGCCCATAGAAGCCACTTCCTCACCAGGCAGTTGAGGACCCAGCCAACCTCATGAGGAAGGTTGGTCCAGCCTTGTTGCCGTACAGCAGTGCAACCTCAGGCAGAGATTAATAGAGAAGGCCCCCGTCCCAGGTGACTCTCGGGAGATTTTCTGACCAGTGTCTGAAGACAAGTGACAACAATACTGACACTGAGGACGTTCTCAATTCAGTGGTGCCATCCCTGACATGGGTTCTTGTCAGTCTCTTGATTTAAACTCTCCAGTGGCTTCTCATGTCTCCGGGATAAAGTTCAAATGCCTACAGAGTTTCAGGGCCCTCTATTATCAAACCCCTGCTTCCCTCTCCACCCTCATTCTCAATCCCTGCTCATGATGACACTGTGCTCTCTTCACTCCAAGCCTTACCTGGAAACTTCACCTCCATACCCCAATTGTCTTCTCACACCGTCATAGCACTCGGTACACTTTCTCCTGGCTAACTCCAACTCCAACTTCAGTGGAGGCAGCATATCCTTCAGGAAGCTTTTCTGGACATTTCTTGTGTTTCTTTGTCCTCCTGGGTTACTATTATCATGGTTGAATGATATGGTCTGTCTCCCACCAACTATATGCTTCTCTAGGGCTAAAAGTGTTTTTTTTTTTTCACCATTGTACACCAGTGTCTGTCATAGAGTTTAAATACATATAGTGAATTCCAAATGGCCTGTGTTAGCATTTGTCTGGTTACTCACCCTTCCCCTTCCAGTGTTTCCCAGCACAGGTGTTACTGGCATTTTGGGTGAGACAATTCATAAGGTAGGATTTCCATGGGAACTGCAGGCATTTGGGATCCCCAACCCCCAGACACCAGAGGCTGGTTGGTCACCACCCGTCTACCCCCCTACCACCACCCCACATTTTCCACCTTCTCATCCCTGTTGCCGTGACAACCAAAAACACCCTTACACATTTTTAAATGTCCTCGTGAGAAATACTTCCTCAGGTCAAGAACCACTGCAGCTAAAAGGAGATTCTGATTCAGATGGGATATACTTTCCTCAAATCATATACTCACAATGTTTATGGATTTTTTATATTTCATCTCAGTTACTTGACATGTGTACCATTTCTTCTCAGTTACCTGTCATGTGTAAGCTCCAGGAGACCCTCTTGGGTGACAGTGAACTTGAGCTGCCCAGCAGTAACACTGTCATATGAATCTACCCATGATAGGGAGGAAGGATGAGAAGGAGAATCCAGAGAAACAAAAATGTTAACCATGTTGCCAGGGCAAGGATGCCATAGTATTCATCTTTTTCTATTTGACCAACTTTGTGAAGTCACTAAAAATCTTTTTATTTCTCATTATCCATTGTTAATATCAAATACGCAAGCAGTAGACATCAGGTCTATGTTGGGAGCAAATGGCTAGCCTGAAGAGATGCCTTATGTGCTTTGAGGATGGTGCTGAGATTTAGAAGGCTTACAAGTTATGCTGAATATTCAACATTGCTGATACTCAGTTATGTTGGGAAAGTAAAAATCCTCACTTTGATTGATTGGTGGTCTCAGTTTCCTTCTCTACAAATGTTTCTCTCTCTCTCTCTCTCTCTCTCCCTCTCTCCCTTCCTTCCTTCCTTCCTTATGTCTCTCTTTCTAACTGGGTGGAGCAAGGAGAAACTTCAGTAAATGAGCCATTCACCTATCTACCTTTCTATTTTGCAAGCTAACCACTGCTTAAATCAGGCCTTATGTCTTCATTATTGGTGTCAACACATGAAAAGGTTAAGTATAGGTTCTGTTATGAAAAAAGACTGAGAAACTCTACCATCATTTATTTTATTCTCATAGGCACTGATCCCTTTAATTAAAGATAAAATGCCTTACTTAAAACAATTAGCTTTGACAAAACCTGTATAAGCAGAACATTACATTGTTAATGTGTTCATTTTCTTCTGCCCTACTATACATACTAGGTAATAGCAACAAGAAAAGTAGATGAAAAATGATTCCAAGTAATTCTGGAGCATTATTACAAAGTGAGGCTGGCGAGATTTTTGTCTTTTTGACAAATTCAAGGAAGCCAGCAGAACAAATCTTGTTTCAGGAGTGCATTTTCACTTAGCTGTCCTGTAAGTGGAAATGCATTACTCCTAGAAAGAAAAATGAAAGTTCTTCAACTGCCGAAGATAAAATGACAGATTTGGCTTCCAGCAATACATTCTTGACAGTTACTAGAGTTTCAGGAAAAGAAAACAAGAAAATTAAATTTGACAGAAATGAAAGAGAGGAAAAAAAAAAGAAGGAATTTTTCCAGTTAGCATCTCAATGTCTTTGAAGGGGTTTTAGGGCAATTCAACAACAGACCACTTAGGCACCTTCTCCATGTTCTCCTGAAGATGGGAATGTTATTTTAATGGGACTGCCACCCTATGGACCACAGGCAGTGTCTACACATTAGTCCACAGATTGATTGCATAATGAGTTGCTCAAGACAACTTGAGAACAAACGGGAGCCATGACCCGCCTGGAAATGAATTGCACAGCTTTCCATCAGACTTCATTTCTACTGTAAACTCAAGAGCACACTTCTGCAGAATTTTTGCAAAAGCCTATGCTCCGGTTCAGGCTTCAGATTGAAGAGCTTATTTTTTTTTTTTTTTTTTTTTTTGAGTTGGAGTCTCACTCTGTCGCCCAGACTGGAGTGCAGTGGCCCGCTCCTGGCCACCGCAGCCTCGACCTGCCAGGCTCCGGTGATCCTTCCGCCTCAGCCTTCCAAGTAGCTGGAACTACAGGCGCACGTTACCACGCCCGGCTGGTTTTTTGATCTATTGTAGAGATGAGGTCTCGCTTGCCCAGGCGGGTCTCGAACCCGTGAAGAGCTTATTTATTCCATGTTTAGGTAGCTGTGCTATCCAATATGGCAGTAACTATGAACATTTAAATCTATGTAAATAAGCTATTTAAGTCAATTATTTACATTAATTAGTTGATTTTACTTAAAATGAAACTAAAGAGTCAGTTCTTCAGTTACACTTGCCATGTTTTAAGTGCTCAAAAGCCACACGTGGCTAGGGGCTACCACGTTGGGCAGCACAGATAGAGAACATTGCCATTATGGTGGAAAGCCTTATCCATCAAGTCATCTCTGAGCTCAGGACATGGACAGGGAGATAGCGAAGGGTGAGATTGGGGCTGAGGTGGTACAAGAGGAATACAACTGGGGAGGAAATGTTGCGGTGGACTCTGAGCAACCAGAAGGCAATTCAAGTTGAGAAACGACTGCTCAGTGCCTATACCATCAGCATGGAACCTGAGAGAAACAAAGATGAATAAATGAGATGTGGTCCTAAGACAAAAGAAACAGAAATGCCCATTACAAAACCACTTTAGATGTGTGCCAGAAGGGACGTATCAAAAGAAAGCTATGGAGGAGCTCATGGAGTGACCGATGGAAATTAAAGATAAGAATAGCAAATGGTTGAAGGATAAATGGAAAGGGAGACCAAGAGGGTAGGACAGGACTCCAGAAGGGAGATGACAGGGACTGGGGGAAAGGTAGGAGTGGAAATGCTGACAAACACAAGCCCAATGTGGAGCCAGGCAAGCAGAGGGTGTAGACGCCCCAAGATCACCACAGATCTTTTTCTTTTTTTTTTTAGTTGGAGTCTCATTCTGTCATCCAGGCAGGAGTGCAGTGGCATGCTCACAGGCACCGCAACCTTGGCCTGCTGGGCTCAGGCAATCCTTCTGCCTCAGCCTTCCAAGTAGCTCGAACTACAGGCGCACGCCACCACACCTGGCTAATTTTTTGATTTATTGCAGAAATAAGGTCTCACCATGTTACCCAGACTGGTCTTGAACCCCTGGGCTCAGGCAATGCTCTCGCCTCAGCCTCCCAAAATGCTGGGATTACAGGCGTGAGCCGCCGGGTCCGGTGAGGACCTTTTTTTATTAGTCTCTTGCCTCTATGTTTTGAAAGATGTTTACTCTTATTACCTGAAATGATGGAACAGGCATGTGCTTAGGAGTCAGGAAGACTTGGGTTTGAGTCTCTACTACTACGTACCACGTATGTGACCTTGGGACCCTTACTTAACCTCTCTGAGCCTCCATTTTCTTCCTCATCTATACAACAGGGAAATAACAGCTAGCATTAAGTGAAATAATGGGTGCAAAAGTGCTTTACAGAGTGTCTAGTACATAGATAATACTCATCAGGGGTTAGTTTCCATTCCTGTTCTGGAAAGCAGCGGTTAAGCCTGCAGGCTTTGGGGACAGACTGTTTGGTTCAACCCCTGACTCTGCCTCCCAGTGGCTACATGATATTGGACACATTGCATTCCAAGAGTGGCATTCCCAAGTGACAGGTGAGTGTGGACATGTTACAGCGTAAGCCTGAACACACCACTGTTTGCAGCAGGAATGGAAACTACTGGCAAAATCACTTGGTAGGATTCCATTCACACTTCTTATGTGATGGATAAACATTTGCCAGTTAATCTCACAGTAACAATTTGAAAATGGTGAGAACCAATATTGAAGCAAACACTCAGAACAATTGAGGGTGGGTGGAGAGGAGTTAAGTAGGGCTTTATTTACATGCATATGGTCAGATCTATTGCATTCTGCATCCAAATTCACACTTCGCAACACTTCCTATCGGTTTACACTTTTAGAACTTAATCGCATCCATGTTGGTGTTATTTCTTCTGTAACAGATCATCTGCTTCCTCTACATGCATCTTAGTTCCCAAGCCAATATGTAATTTTCCTGAAAGCAAGAGCTGAATATATATATACTCTTTATTTTCCATGTCGGACCTAGCACAGTCCTGCACTTGTTGTAGAAGCATGGAAGAAAAAAGAGAGGAGCTTTTGTTAGTGTTAGACATCTGAAATAAACAGGTATCTGACAATGGTCATACTGGGTTAAGATTCACATGGCCCATTGTTATCTACCATTTGGTGTCCAATTATGATATCATGACATCAAGTGCTGTGTTGTGGCAGAGTCTGGTCTGTCTTCAGGTCAATCTCAAATAATCAAGACTGCATCCTGAAAATATGACAGAAAAACTCTTTAAGATTCTGCAGCCAACACTTGTTCTAAATCCTTTTATAGAGATATATCAATATGAAATCCCTTTGCTCACATTTGTTATGTGTTTAAAAATAGTACATGAATTCACTCCTTTGTAAAGGATTTGAACAATAGGGAAATATACAGAGTAAACCACAGAAGTTGCTTCAACCTCTTATCTCACTTCCCACCCCACTGACAAGCCCTGTTAACTATTGATTGTGTTTCCCTCAAGCAATCTAACTCACTAGGCTCAAGCTACGTACACCTAGTGGCTTAAAACAATAGAAATGTATTATGTCACAGTGCTAGAGGCCAGAAGTACAAAATCAGTCACTGGGCCAATGTCAAGAGGTCAGCAGGGACGTGCTCCCTCCAGAGTCTCTGGGACAATCTGTTCCTTGCCTCTTCCAGCTTGTGGTGGCTGCCTACAATCCTTGGCTTGTGGCCACATCACTCCAATCTCTGCCTCCATGGTCACACTGCCTTCTCCTCTTGTTCTGTGTGCATCAATCTCCCTCTGCTTTCCTCTTATAAGGAGTGCATTGTGGTTACATTTAGGCCCACTGGATAATGCAGGATAATCTCTCCATCTCAAGATTCCTAATCACATCTGCCACACTTTTTCAATATAAAGTAACAGTCACAGGTTCCAGGGATCAGAATCTGGTATCTTCGGGGGCTATAATTCAGCCCACTATAATAAGTGGTTCTGTTTTTTTTTTTTTTAAAAAAAAACAAAACAGTGAAGTCTTCATTCGCAAATTAATGACAATTATAGAGTCTGCTGTCCAGACCTCGTTTGTGTAAAATAACTAAGAAAAGCTGATATTCTGATGGAATCTCTAACATCTCTCATCACTTTCCCTCAAAATGAATTAATTATAATCCTTTTAACATCATTTTAAAAGATGTAGGATATTCTTAGGTAATATGCAGTTGGTAATTTAAATTCAGTGCCTCAAGATACTGTTTTTAACCTTCCTTTCTGTCTTCCCTTTCGCAAGGATAACTTAACTCCCAGTGCCACCGGCCCCTTCCGGCCTGTTGCATCAGTTTTCGACTGTGCTGTGCCTCATTGTCAGAGCAACATGATGAAAGATCTTCAGCATCTGATGCAAGACGGTGCTCCCTCAGTGCCCACATGCCTGAATAAGTTGGCTCTTTGCCCTCATGTAAAAACCAGCCTGCCTGACAGGGGAACATTTGCTAGTCCCTGGAGCCCCTGAGATTCTAACATTGAAAGCAACCTTCAGGGCTTTACCTGTGAAACAGAAGAACTCTTTTGTGCAACTCTGTTCACAGGTGGGTTCACTAGGACAGCGAGGAAGGTGGAGATAATGAACACTCCAAGAGGAAGAAGGCAAAAGTCCCAGCCTCCGCTAACCTGCCATACTCTCCTGATTCATTTGTTCCGACTCAAAAGATTGGATCTTTTAGAAACAGCTTGAAAAATACAGTGCAGACTTGGTACTTTCTCATGTGATTGAGCATTGAAAGTGATGGTTAATATCAAGCCTGTCAGGAGAAGTTGAGTTCAAAACTTAGCACCTTCCTACATCTCATGCTCTTACTCATCCCCGCCCCATCTCACCAGTATTTGTTTTACTGTGGAGAAGGAAGCAGTTAAATTTCAATATGAAACAACTCCCAGAACTTTCATTTACCACCAGTAATTACTGCTCAGGGAAAGGATAAAAAATAATAATAATAAAACATAACTCCAATTCCCCATAGCCTGCCTGCTAGTTCTTTTCAGTGGCTAGCATCATATGTATAATATATTTTAGGTCAAGCATGAAAAATGGTTGAGAATACCAATAACTTTATTATTTGGAGTGTTGACAAAAAGACATAATGAAGCAATTAAACACCATGTCAGACCAGGCTGATTACACAAATATGCCCATCCTCCTGGAGGGCTGTTGGGAGGAATAAGTGAGGTAACATATTTAGGGTGTTACACACAGCGCCTGGCAAGTGGTAAAGGCTTGATAAATAGCAGCCAGCACTATTATTAGCACAAGAGTGGGGCCTTCATGGAAACTCCACCCAGTGTTAGGCAAACAGAGAAGATATGAGGAAGAAGGCACAGTAAGAGGTGGGGAGGGAGAGAAAGGAGAGAAAAAGAGTGCTCAACAATTAGACAAGATCAGAGTTTCCTTGGGGATAAGTTCTACCCTAGGTGCCCAACCCAAAATGACTTTTTGCTTTTTTTGCTTTTTGTTTTTCTTAGTCAGCCATGATCATGCCACTGGCATGTGCAGTGACCTGATCATGGCTCACTGCAGCCTTGACCTCCTGGGCTCAGGCAATCCTTCTATCTCAACCTCCCAAGAAGCTGGAACTACAGGCATGTGCCACCAGTCCTGGTTAACTTTTTTTATTTTTGTAGCTACAAAATCTTGCTGTGTTGTCCAAGCTGGTCTCGAACTCCTGGGCTCAAGCAATCCTCTCGCCTTGACCTCCTGAAGTGCTGGGATTACAGGCATAAGCCACAACTCCCAGCCCAAAATGACCATTTTTATCTGATTGTTTGATGTCACCAATTGAGCTATAATTGTCAAACTTTTCATTTATGTCAGAAAACATTTTCCAAGATTGGAAATCAAGTTAGCTCTGTTTATTTTCTTTTCTTTACAAAAATGAAAGACCCAGGTGATGATTTTTTTTTTCCACTATTCACCCCTGAGAGTCAGTTCTGGCTTTATGGTTTCATGGGCCATTTTCCTATTTGGAATATCTGGAAAGTGTACCTAAGCTTTCTTTCCTTCCTGGACTGCCATGGCAAAATGAGTGACATTTGTACCATCTCCCTGCCCTTTCAATGTAGTGGAATAAAATAAACAGCTAACATTCATCACCAGTCTTTCACTTGGGAAGAGAAACATCAACATTAATATCCTATTTATGTATTTGTGTCCTATATTGGTCCATGGAGGAGTTGAAGGACATTTCAAGAAGAAGACATACGATAATATTATGACACAATATAAGTTAGAGTAAAGAATCAGCAGCAGCAGGGGCAAAATAAATAAAAATAGAAAGTTGAGACTAGGGAAAGCCCATGACAGCTCAAACAGGTGGTATAATTGTGACTCAAATTTAGCCAGAAAGAGAAGTTTCCAGGTAGCCAGAGCAGCAACCTAGGAGCCAGGGCCCAGGAGGCCAATCTCAAGATCAGAGAGAAGAAAACGGCAGGAGTTGCTGGAATCACCAAGACTTCAGGGACAAGCACACAGGAGGGGAGGGGAGATGCTTTGTGATCCAATGAACAGGATCCCCGTGAGCAAAGCCAGCAATTTCCTGGAAAAACAAGGTCTACTTCAGCATGCCAACAAATACATGCTAAGCTTGTGGTGTTCTATACCATGGATCATGGCTTTGATCCTCTTGGCATGGAAAATGCTTAAGTTGGGCATTACCAATCATTCAGCAAGGTCAAAAAGAAAACCACAAAAAATTTTAGAAATACCCTTAAGAGCAACAGCTTCCCAGTGAATCTGCCTGGATGGATTAGCTACACGACACGTCTCCAGGGGAACCAGATGAATTCGCCTGCAGGAGGTACTAGATATGAAGCAACACATTTTGGAGGACGTCTGCCAAAAGAATAATTTTCAATTTAGAATGGTTAATATTGAACGTCTCTTTAAAAAAAAAAAATAATTAGCTAGCAGGACCACCTGTTTGTGGTAGGTCCCTTCTGGTCCCTAACATGAGGTTACAGCTCAGCAAACTGGAAGGTTTGTGTGTTTGCATTCTCCCATCATCTATAGCCAGGCATCCAGGTGACTGCAAAGAAATTTCAAATCATTGAAATATAACTTTGCTAACAGGTGAAAGTGGTGAGGCAAAACAATCTCAAATTATAATCTAATATCTTAGCAGTCCAGTCTGGCTCGGCTAATCTTACTTCTTATGGAAGTATGAATATACTATGTACCAGGCTCCCTATCACACCTCAACTAATAGCATAATGGTTTTTGAGTGCTATGGACCCTGCAATTGCCTCTTCCGATTCAAAAGGTATGGGGGAGGAATCCCTAGGGTGTCTCTTCCCTGGTGCCCTAGTCCCTTATTACCTCAGGGTAAGCAGAATAAAATATCCATGTCCTAACCCCTGGAACTCATGAATATGTTAGGTTACATGGCAAAGGGGAATCTGGGATTATCCCAGTGGGTTCAATGTAATCATAGGGTCCTTGTAAGTGGAAGAGGAGGCAGAAGGGTTAGAACCAGAGAGGTGGCATTGTGAGAAAGACTCAACCAGCCATTGTTGGCTTTGAAGATGGAAGAGGATCAAGAACTAAGGCACGCAGGCGACCTCTAAAAACTAGAAAAGGCAAGAAAACAGATTCTCTACTGGAACCTCCTGAAAGGAACTCAGCTCTGCTGACACCTTGATTTTAGCCCACTACAACCTTATTTCAAATTTCTGACTGTGAGATTATAAGTTTATTCATATGTTATTCTCACCAACTGCAACTCATGTATAACCTGAGAGTTCACCTCTTTCTCTTTCCAGATGGCAGCAGTGCTCTAATCTTGGCTACACAATGGAATTCCATGGGAAGTTTTCAAAACACTGAATCCTGGGCCTCAGACTCAGAGAGTCTGATTTAATTGATCTGGAGACAGTCCAAGAATCGGGAATTTTTAAAACTCCCCTGACAATTCTAATGTGCAAGTGAGTTTGAGAACCACTGTCATTAACCCCTTTGGTCAGTAGTTTTCAGTCTAACACTTTTCAGATCATGGCTTTTCCCTATCAAAGACAATAAAAGATACAAACTGATACATAATTATTGACAGATTTATCTCCAGAATAAGAGAAGGTACAACCATGATTGATAGCGGAGTAGCCACACCTGAATCTTGCTTGCGCCTCATATAAAATATTGGCACAAGCCGGGCTCGGGGCTCAGCCTGTAATCCCGTGCTTTGGGAGGCTGAGATGAGTGGATTGCCTGAGCCCACGGGTTCGAGACCTGCCTGGGCAACTTGGTGAGACCTCATCTCTACAATTAATTTTTTTAAAAATTAGCTGGGCGTAGTAGCGCACGCCTGTAGTTCCAGCTACTTGGAAGGCTGAGGTGGAAGGATCACTGGAGCCCAGTAGGTCGAGGCTGCGGTGGCCAGGAGTGGCCACTGCACTCCAGTCAGGGCGACAGACTGAGACTCCAACTAAAAAAAAAATAAAATAAAATATTGGCGCAGGACAGTGGGTCCCTAAAGCCCTACAACTGATCAGGGTTTACTTGCAAAGATCTGAATCCATCGTACCTAGTTTATGCAGGAAAAATATTTATTACAGGGTATTAAATGGCTTATTGAATCATTGAGAGTGCTAAAGAAATTGCCTCCAAGCCAAGCTTTCAGGAACAAAAGGCACAATGTAGAAATGGTTACCAAAGGAGCTTCTGCCTCGTGTGATCAGGAAGCAGCTGGCTCTGGAATCATACTACACTGCTATGATCAGGAAACTGCTACAATGAGGAAGCTGCCATATCAGAAAGCCATATCATGCCCATGGCACACACAAGTGAAAGGATGCCCAGGGTCAGTCTCTTAGTACTCACCACCTTAGTCACGAGACACTAGTATCTATTTTTTTTTTTTAATTTTTTGTTTTTGTTTTGTTTTGTTTGAGTCAGGGTCTCACTCTGTTGCCAGGCTGGGGTGAGTGCAGTGGCACCATCATAGCTCACTGCAGCCTCGAACTCCTGGGCTCAAGCAATACTCCTGCCTCAGTCTCCTGAGTAGCTGGGACTACAGGTGCACCACCACACTCAGCTACTTTTTAAAAATTTTTTGTAGAGTCGGCTTTCACTATGTTGACCACGCTGGTCTCAAACTACTATGCTCAAGCAATCCTCCCACCTTAGCCTCCCAAAGTATTGGAATTACTGGTGTGAGCCACTGCACTCAGCCAGATATGTATGTTAATGCTGCTGCAGAAGAAGAAAAAAATTCCTCCATATGACTGTGTGACTATGTTTTCTAAAAAAAAAACCCCGCAGCAGCAAAAGTACAGCCTCCACCTCATTTCTGTTATCCAGATCTTGCACAGATGTGTTTAATTGACTCGGTTTAAATGACATCCAAAACCTTCGTTGCAATAGAGTCCAGGAAAAATATTTTTTTACTTTCTAACTTCTGAAGTTGAGGCAAGTTCCTAGAAGAAAGCTTGAGTAAATATTGGGCACCAATCCACCATAAATTCTATAGACTATTCCTCTGGCTAGTTAACATCCATACTTACCTTCTCCCCATATTTCAATCCTAAGTAATGATAATATAACTGTCCCTTGTACCCAGAAAGAGAATGCTATCTCCCCTCAAAAGAGAGACCCCAGATTTTCTAGGTCTCTGCATCTATCTTTGGGTGATATTCATATCTTCACAGTCCCACCATAAATCCGATTTATATAATATTCTATAAGATATAAATTATCTTATAAAGTTAACCAACATCAGTGGACCATTTATAAAATTGTGAGTAAGAAGGAAAGGAGAAGAGAAAAATGGTTAATGTATAAAAAATATACACAACAGAGAAATGAAAAAATGTTTGTGGTTACGATAGTTCTAGCTCCGGTCACAAGGCTATAGTTGGTATTTACAACTTTTTCCCTCCACAACCCATTATAAGTCACTTTTGCCTTGGTCAGCATCACAGCTGGGCCAGGTTATTTAGCCAGTGGGTCACTCAAATTTTTACTCCTAGTGAATCTGAGCCCTTGATGATCCTGATCACACTAGATTTCTATAGTCTTCCATTAAAATTCAATGTGAAATATGGAAATTAAATACATATGCACATTAAATATATCAGGTAACCTTTACCAGTAGGCATGGCACCACTTTGAGGTGCCCCAGAAGATCCCTTGGACTCCAAGAATACTCTTTATTGCGCCCATTACATAACAGCAATCCTATTTCCCCTGGATAATTGGGATTAATTACCCAGCTGATATAGTTGTGACTTTGCCTGGTGGTTCATCAGCACAATTTGCCCAAAATGATCTGTGGCGATCTCAAATTCCAATTCAGTGAAACAAACTGACATCATGTGCCTCTGGATGTTTTGTGTTGAGAAAGACACAACATTGGCTAGGTGGTATTCCTGCCAAAAATGCATCCTCTGAATCTAATCGTGAGGAAACAATCTGTCAGGCTGAGGAAAGAGGCTTATAGACACTCAGAATACAGGTCAATGTGTCCAAGGTATTTTTCAGCAGTCTGTCATCATTCCATAGATCATGCATATCTTCATATTCTGTGCCCCTCCTACAAGTTCTATTCACATACCTCTTTTGTACTGCTTTTTGTCACCAATCCTCCAATCTTTTGCCTTCCAAATTCCTGACCATCCAGCTAATTCAGTACCCATTAGCCGTTACCAACGAATCTGCGTTGATCTGGCCCTCTGAATATTTCTTTTCAGGCAACATAGACAAGTTCTGCCCATGGAAAGGCTTTCTTTCCCCATTGTGCTTCAAGGCCACTGCTGAGGGGTGTTATGATGCTACATCAGTTGACTTCCAACTAACTAAAATGTCATGTGGATGCATCCATAAACCAACATTGGTTTTTTTCTTTTTCAGGTAACTTTTTCATTGGGCCTTCCCCAGGAACCTATAGATAATGATTGAGGGAGAGGGTGCTGTGCATTAGATGATGTCCTGAGAGTGTGAGCGCCCTGCTCATACAATGCACTGTGCCTTCAAGACCACTTATTGATGAAGTGTTGAAGAATGAAGAGTGAGAAGGCTCATCCTCACAGCGTGGTTAATTAGATAACACCCAGCTCATCATGGACCACTCAAGAGAAGCAAACCAGGCCTGTTTCTCAAAGGGAGAATAAGTAACTGACAAATAGGACACGGCTTTGCTCCACAATAAGGAACTGACTGTAATTCTCCTAGAGAAGTTTGCTATAGGCCCCATGTGCCATCTTCATCTGATAGACACTTCACTCATCATTAGATCAATTGGGTTATCAGGGCCAAGTGGCAGCACTGCTTGCTCTGCAGCTAGGACCATATGAAAAGTCTTTTAGTACCCTGGGCCCTAACCAAAGATGGCAGCCTTATAGGTCAGTAAACAGGTCCAAGCAGCACATCCAAATGTGGTATTTATTGTCTACAAAAGTCAAAAGAGGCCTGCCAGGCTTGTGTCTCCTTCTTAGCAGAAGGTGCAACAACTAGTCTTTCACTTTGGATGGAGTATCACAAAATGCTCCAGAACACTGGCCTTCCATACACTTTACTGAGCTGACAGACTGTTATATTTTTACAATTTAAAAAATATCCTCTGTCATGTATTCATCTTACCAAGAGCACATGCTAGTTCTTTCACCAGGTCCAGTAGAATGGTGTCATCAATATAGTGGACTGGTATGACATTCTATAACATGGTGTGATGATCAGTGTTCCTGCAAACTAAAATATGACTGAGAACTTGACAGTTGCCATAGCCTAGCGATAAGATAGGAATAACATACTATCTCTGTGAGATAAAAGATGACTGATTATGGTCATCTGAATTAACTAGAACATGAAAAAAAGTATTTGCCAAATTTATAGTGCCATACCAGGTTCCAGAAATGATGTTAATTTGGCACATGGAACAGTAAGTTCCATTGGAGTTGCCATCTGAGTAAGTTTACAGTAATCTCTTGTCAATTTCCAAGACCCATAGTTTTTCTATAAAGGCCAAATAGATGAGTTAAACACAGAAATGAACGGAATCACCATCCCTGCACTTTTAAAAACCTTCTATTATGGAGCTAATTTCTGTTACTTCCTTAGGGTTATAGTATTTTTTGGGGGGGGGTGTTATTTTGATAGGTGGGGTAGCTCTAGCTTCCACTTGACCCTTGATAGTTAATAGCCTTTACTCCCCAAAGCCAATGTGGCAATTCTTCAGTGCTGAAATATCTGCTCCAACTATTCATTCAAGAGTTGGAGAAATAATCACACGATGACTTCACAAACCCACCAGGATCACTGAGAGATAAACTCAGACGGGAATTGCATTCATCACCTCTAGAAAACCACAATGATATTCTCGGTCTTAGGGGATTCATGTCAATGAAAGTTAGAAGCCAATAAGCCCTCAAGTCTTGGCTTTTCGCTTTTCTCAGTGCGGAGTTGAATTATTGAATAGCTATCAGTTTCTTTGAAGAAACTCAGGAGGAAGATTTATGGTACATTCTTTTAGTAGGAGCTCAGTGTACTTCCTTTCTCCTTCCTTCAATGGCTCTAGGTTTATAAACTGCTTAAGTCTGGAAGGTGAGTGAAGGTCTTTGGCTTTCCACCACTGCAACTGAAGTCAGGCTTATGTTTTCCACATTATAAATAAATACATATTTAGTATATATAGTAAATATAGTATCTACTATCTATAATACATATATATTTAATATATACAATAAATATATATTATATTAGTGTATGTGATCCTGGTAAACTGGTCATCTATTCATCCCAAGAAACTCAACAATCAATTCACCACCACCAAAGATCAGATTGCCTCTCTGATCCTGCTGCCAGAAGCCGTTTCACCTGGCTTCTGGCATTTAAGAATTGCTACTTGTCCTCTGTCACTCCAACAGCTCAACAGACCCACCAATATAAAAATGCCCGCTTCAATAGCAGCATCTCCTACCTTCACCACTGGCCTACAGAGGACTCCACAGCAATACTTCTCAAGAATGTGTTTCTCACAATTGTGTACTCAAGGCCTTAGTGAAAAGAGCATCCTTGGTGGGTGACCAGGTCATACATGAAATATCTATTCCAATACCTCTTTCTCCTAAGTGTCTGGATTATTCCTTACATTATGCCATGGGTTTTCGACACCTCAATTTCCTTTCAAGTATGCCACCGCTGAGTCCTGTTTTCAGTCAATCAGACAGACAAAGTTACAACCATTCCCCGCTGGAACAATGAACCCAGAATCTTTGGGAAGTGCACTGAGACCAATAAATCAAGCCAGATTTAAAAGTTTTCTTCTTTCTTTATAGTCTAGATTCTTGTAATCCACTCTATACCTACTCCTCAGGTTTTTGCTGATACCTTGGGTGTATACACCTTTGCCTCATAAGATAGACATTGTCCTTCTGGGGTGTGCTGGGGTCCAGCTATAGGTCTAGAACAATGAGTGGCAGGAGATGAGAACAGGAGGAAAACTGGTATCCCCTTGCAAGGAAATTACTTCAGCAAGGTCATTGCAGAGTCTTTCAGCAAGGCTAGACCAGCCTCATCAGGAAGAGGAGAAGATGCTTCTACTGACTAGGAATGTTCAATGGAGGTTTGGGGATTTGTGTAGTCAAGTTCAATCAAACCCACCCACATGGCTCCATTTCAGTTCTCAGGTCTCATTGTTTCCCAACTGATACCCAAACTTTTGCATAAGAGACCTAGTAATGCTGTCAGTTGAGATCATTTTTTAATCAACCTACAGGATCAAATTGCATTTGGTGTTAGAATGTATCAGCCCTGCAGCTACATGAAGTACATGATTCTTCTAGGAAGTCATAGAAGTTCCTTGGTCTTAATTATGCCTCATACTAATAAATTTAAAATCTTTAGCATATCATTTTTTTTTTTCTGAGGTTCTCCAATATAGGTAGAAACAGTCATCAAGCTGGGCACGGTGGCTCACGCCTGCAATCCCAGCACTTTAGGAGGCAGAGGCAAGAGGATTGCCTGAGCCCCCGGGTTAAGACCAACCTGGGCAACATGGAAAGACCTCATCTCTACAATAAATCACAAAATTAGCTGGGCATGATGGCACATGCCTGTAGCTCCAGCTACTTGGAAGGCTGAGTCAATAGTATCACCTGAGTCCAGCAGGGCGAGGCTACAATGGCTGTGAGTGTGCCACTGCCCTCCAGCCTGGGTGACAGAGTGAGACTCCAATTCAAAAAAAAAAAAACACAGCCATCCAGTTCCGCAGTCCTTGTATCCTTATCTTCACTGTGATGATCATCAGACACTCAGTCCATCAAAGTCTTGCCCTCACTGGGCACCTCATTCCAAATAACCAATGGGTGATATTTTAAGTAACTATTTCGCCATCGCCTGAGATGCACTGCCAGCATCCCATATCCTAATGCTAATCTAATCATTGCTCCTTGAAAACCCAATCAAGTCAGAAAAAACAAATCCTGATCTCCATTTTCTTTAGAGTTGTTGTCTATAACCCTCCTGGTACCATTAACAGCCATAGTCAGGGTTCTATTGCAGAGAACATAAGCACAAAGTGACTTATTATAGAGCATTAAAATGAATCACTGAGAAAGTCAAGAAAACAGACCAACGTTTAGATATCAGAAATGACTCCCAAAACTCCATGGTAGATCTAGATCATCAAGGAATTCATTGGGTCACCCAAGATTAGGACACCATCCATTTCAAACCCTAAATACTAAGTTCTAGTCTTAAGCTCTGACAAAGAACCTACATAGGCATAGCTCTGTCTGCAGCCTATATTTCTTTCTATCCCCACTTGGCTGGTATAATTCCTTGACAGTTATAAGTTCAAATGGATTGAATGGTCGGTTTAGAATATGTTATAGCAAGGAAAGCCTTTTTCTTTTCCTGACTCTTTGCTAGAAGCCACTTAGAAATGGCTCCTCCACCCAGCTGCAGCACAAAATATTTGCTGTTTATCTTAACAAGATCCCAGAGGAGCTTCTGAGTCATCCAAGTAATAGTAAAGTATGTTCTGCAGCATTGTAGTTTGAAGTACCTTGCATAATATACTCACTTCTGGAAACTGATATAGTGAACCAAACACTCCTTTCTATTCACTGCGGAAAACAGAGAGTTCACTGTCTTAAGGAAAGGCACTTTTATAGCCTCTTGCCTTGAAGTCAATAATGGGCACTACAGAAGAGTCCCAGTGGGGATGAACCGTCTATCTTCTCCAAGATATCCCATGTCTTATCTTGCATTCAGTTGTCTTGAAACTCCTAGGGTCTCTGGAGTAATCATTCTGCCTGAAACAGAGAACATCTTTGTGGGTATTTCTCAGAGGAACAAATGACCCAGTGAGCTACAGCACCCCCCTTCCAAATTTGTTCTCAGCACAAGACCTATTTGGGGTATCTAACTATCCAATTCACACAATGTGCCAAGTATTAGGCAGAACCCACACCCTGCACCACCCTCCTGCCTGCTCAGAATTTAGGAGATCAAAGGTCATTCTGTTCATCCCCCTGCCTTCAGTCAGGATTATGCAAAATCACTCCTGATCCACAAGAAACTGTTACTTGAATGACATGAGACACTAAATAGCCATCTTCTCAAACGAAGTCTCCCCTGTTACTTCCTAAGCCACTGATTGAAAGAAACTAACTAATGAGGGTGAAAAGGCTCAATTTCAAAAGCACCAAGAAGATTTTGCCAAGGCCCATATGAGCCCAGGAAAAGGCTATTTCACTGACTGCTGTGTTTACTCAAAAAGCTATGGATTTAAGAGGCAGTCCTAGGCCAGTGATGTGGCACACATGGACAGAAGCAGACCAGATTTCTCTCTAAACAAAAAAGAAAAGACAGGAAATGGAGATAATTATTTTAGTAATTCTGTAGTTTCCCTCCTCGTGAATCACTGGAATAATTGCCTCAATCTTTAGTGGAGACTGGATTAGTAGCTTCTCTGGGTTTGGGTCCTAAGAGTGGCCTTCAGCATAGAGTAGTCTACCATTCCTTTGCTCCTATTGCAAACGTCATGCTCCTTGGCATTGTGAGTATAACCCCTTCCATTTTCTTTCCTCAAACACACTTAAATTTTCTCCTGTCTAGCCCTAAAGTCGCAAGACTTGTCCATCAACTAGAGCCAGGCCCCAGAGGGTATCAGCTAGGGTGGAGGTTGTGGCTCCAAAGGAAGGTGTTTGATGTGGAATTTTTTTTAAAAAGGAACCATAGACAACCAGATGCCATGTATCCTCCTTTATACGAACTCAGGAAAGGAGTAAAAGAAACTCCCCGGGATCTCTTGCTAGAATCCTGTCTGGTCCTTAAGGTAAGCCCCGCTCTGTCTTCCTGCTTTGTGGCATCTGTCTTTCAACTTCCTCCCCAAACACGCACCAGTTGGAGGTTTCTGTGCCTTGCCTTTCTGACCTAAGTTGTGCCTTACATTCTCCCTCTTATCACCGTCCTACCTCTAACACACACACACACATACACACACACACACACACACACACACACAGCACACACACAAACGATGATCTTCTGTCATGACAGAAGTTATCCAAAGCAACAGCAACATTAGAGCTAAACTGTGTGGGTTCCAGCAGGAGAATCATTTACCAACTGTTGGGTGAGTTCTATGCCTTGATTTTTTTAATCTGTAAAATAAGGATAACAAAACATCTATTACAAATAGTTGCTTTTGAGGATTAAGGCATAGATGCTAATGAAGTACTTAGAAAAAAATGTCTAGTGTAACACATATTAGCTCTTATTATTATGGGACATGGCATCTGGATGATTTATTGTGTAATTATATTTCCTTCTTGTCCTAACAAAGAATAAAGCATGAAGTGCTGGCCATGCCCACAGCTCCCCTCAGAGGAAAGTGGTCAGAGGTGATCCTTTCTTAGAATGCCATAGCTGATGGTTATTGAACCAAAGATGAGTACCCAGGCCACATACAAGTAAACCGAATATGAGCAAGACTGGTTGCCAAGGAGATAACTTTGCTTTAGGAGATAACTTTGCTACCCAACTGGGGTACTCCATTTTGGGTGGTGATCATACAGCCTGATCAGAACTTCTATCTTGAAATATCTGAATGTAAACGCACACAGAAAAGAAAGCAAGAGAGGCTTGCTTGAAAGGAGATGAAAAGATGATCAAATCATGAGCAGGGCCACCATATTCTGTTTGAATAGCAATGATTCACTGAGTTATCCATAAAGCCAGGTGTACATTTAAGCCTGGGGAGCAGAGGACCCAGCAAAGGGATGCTGTAGACACTGAGATAATTCCCCATACTTCTTTCTTCTGGTATATCTTTCTCTTAAAAACCTGTCTCCTAAGCAGTGATTTTCAAACTTGAGTGTTAATAGGAAGCTGTGAAATTTGGTAAAATGTAGATTCCTGGCCGGGCTCAGTGGCACAGCCTATAATCCCAGCACTTTGGGAGGCCGAGGCAAGTGGATTGCCTGAGCCTACGGGTTCGAGACCACCTGGGCAACTTGGTGAGACCTCGTCTCTACAATAAGTCAAAAATTAGCCATGGTAGCACACGCCTGTAATTCCAGCTACTTGAAAGGCAGAGGCAGAAGGATCACCGGAGCCCAGTAGGTCGAGGCTGCGGTGGCCGAGAGCATGCCACTGCACTCCACTCTGGGCAACAGAGTAAGACTCCAACTCAAAAAAAAAAAACGGAAAAAAAAATGTAGATTCCTGGGAGGGGACTCAGAAATCAGCTGATTGTCATTCAGTAGAGATTCTCATTCAGTAGAACTGGGGTGGGGCCTCGGATGTGCCAGGCCTCACTATCTGTGGTCATTCAGGTTACTCACTGTACTCCTTCAGGGGGAACATTCCTACTGACTACGATGTGAATGTCTCCTGAGAGTTGTGCAGTATACAAGCTGCCCAACTGAATGTGGCAGCCATGAGTAATCCTTATGCAAGAGGTTCCAGGTTCACATTGAAGGTAACTTGGACATCTTGCCATCTAAAAGAATCCAGCAAATACTAGTCCCCTGCTGACCCACTGCAGGTCTTAGTCACTATTCACATGTAGATGGTTTCCACAGCTGGCAAGGGCTGTAGCAAAGAGGGAAAAAGTTAGGCAGAGAAAGTACCGGCACATTTGTGTTTCATTATATACAGAAAACTTCAATAAAAGGCTTGGAATTTAATCTAAATATATGTCCCTTCTGAGCACTACTGGCTGTGAAGCAATCGGAATGAAACCAAATACAAAGAGTACAGAATGAATTGCTGATGAAAACCTTATAACACCCGAGGCACTAGCATTGTGCTCCCTACTCCTTGCCCCCCATTTAAAATGCTGCTTTTTAAGCTACATTAATTGGTGAGGGTCTCAATATAGTTAGGGAGTAAGAAGACTCCACAGGCCCCTGAAAAGATAATTGTGTGTAAAGAGAAAGGATTTATCATCTACCAAGTGAGAGCAAGTCAACTAATTTTGACTGAGCACAGTAGGTACTGATAGGATAAAAAGGAATTTGAAGACTCAATCCCAAGCTACCCAAGAAGACTGGTGTCTCTCATGGGGCAAGGGGACACAATTAAAATAAATAAAGACGTTAAAGGACAAGGAAGAGAGTATGTCATGAAGTGTCAAGTTCCTGAAAATGTATGTGCAATTAGAGTTCAGAAAACCAAGAGAACATGAAGTCACCCAATGCTACATGGAGGCAATTGAAGAATATTCCAGTGGCTACTTTTGTAAAAGCTTGAAAGGAGACGCAGACTTGCTCATTTTTGTGCTGATTAAGCCCTGTATTCGAAGTGGCTTATGTCTACTTCACATTCTCTGAACCTAACACTACTCGGTTTTCCTCAGTGCACGTCACTTCTGGGGCATGCTCACCGAGGGCTTCTCAGACACCTGACTTGGGACATCTATAGGAATCATCCAGCCCTTGTGCAAACCTAGCAATGTGAAGGAGTCAACACCTGGAGTTGATCCTTGACAGTCGGGGATGAGAACTTGTGGATATCTGCCCCCATTGTGTCCCTTGAGTGAACAATTGTAAGATGCATTCTTCATGGCTCTCAGAGAGTACCAGAAGGATCTGGCTGCAGCTTTCCACAACTGTGACCAAGATTGATAACACAATTTTGTAGATATTGGCTTTCCCTCGTTCCTTGTTTCCTCATTCCTAGTCCCCTAATCCAGTTCCCTGAAATCACTTCCAAAAAATAAGCTACTTGTACACAAACGCTTGCCTCAGGCTCTTTCTGGAAGGAAGTCAGGGGCTACAACAAGCCCCTAGTAGAAATGATGATTTCCGTTTTTAAGAACTTGAATATGCCTGGGCTTGGTGGCTCAGCCTATAATCCCAGCACTTTGGGAGGCCAAGGCAAGTGGATTGCCTGAGCCCACAGGTTAGAGACCAGCTCAGGCAACTTGGCGAGACCTCGTCTCTACAATAAATAAAAAATTAGCCGGGTGCGGTAGCACGCACCTGTAGTTCTGGCTACTTGGAAGTCTGAGGTGGAAGGATTGCTAGAGCCCAGCAGGTCAACGCTGGAGTGACCATGAGCGTACCATGGCACACCAGCCTGGGCAACGAAGTGAGACTCCACCTCAAAAAAAAAAAAAAAAAGAACTTGAATATTTTATGCTTAGTTTGCAGTGAACTTTGACACAGGGTTTCTCCTCAAGCAGTTTGACATCTCAGAAAAGTGCAAACCAAAATATACTATTTGCTTGATTTAGAGGGATTTAGAGGCTTACCAAAAAATGGGATATTTCATAAAGTCCCAGGATATGAGGAGAAGAAGCAGAAAGGAGCATGTTATATTTCCTAAGTCCCTATGATGGGCCAGCACTGTACTGTAATATTATCATTATTAATTGGTTAGATAAGTAGAATTATCCTTCTTGTAAAGAGGAGGAAACCATGGCTCAGAGAAAGCAAGAAGTAACGGAAGCAGTATTTGAAATCAGAGCCAGGGATCCCAAAGCCCACAGCTTGCTTGTTTACCTGATGCTGTCTCCCACACACTACTTAATGCAAGGGGTTAGGTACATCTCTCAAATGTGTCCATAATTTTATGTAATTTTTTTTTCAGATTTTAAGCCAGAAACCAATGATCTTCAGCAATTAGCTGGCATTTTAGTCTCTCCAGGTTGAAGGATGAAGTTGGCCCCTTAAAAAAGAGTGAGCTGGGTGCAGTGGCTCATGTCTGTAATCCCAGCACTTTGGGAGGCGGAGGCAAGAGGATTTCTTAAACTCAGGGGTTTAAGACCAACCTGAGTAACATGGCAAGACCTCGTCTCTATAATAAAAGAAAAAAAAAAATCAGCCTGTAGGTTTCCATAGACCTAAGGGACCAAGCAAGATTTCACTGGAGTATATCACCTCTGCCTTGTCTAGTTCAGAGCTCTCAGCCCAGTTCTAGCACTGCGTCACCTAATCCCCCTTCATTATATGAATTTGAGACAATGGATTGGTGGAGGTGAAAAGAAACTGAGAAGAAAAATCAAGAAATTACAACCTAAGAAGTTCACTGATTAACTATGAGAAGGAAATTGACCCAAAAGTAGACTACAGTGGTGAGTCGCTGCAAACATTATGCCTGCCAGCTATTTCCCACATCTGTGTATGGCCCTCAGAAACTTCCCAGCAGGTACCTTGCTTTGGTTCCAAAACCATAGGTATCCAATTACACTCTAGAAGCAGGGAAGAGTTCATCTAATTTTTAAATTTCCATTGAGGATGTAGGAGAAATTTGACTTCACATCAAAGCTGTATGTTGTAAAAATAACAACACCTTCTTACATTAGCAAAGTAACTTATGGTTTCAAACATCATTTAAAGACAGTGTCTCACTTAAACTTTGCCTTGTTGGAGATACCAAAATTGTAATTTATAGACAATAAAAAAACCCAGCAAACTAGGATTTTGTTATCTTCCCCAAATAATTCCTCTAAAACACAATGATGTCTTTAAAAACAGATCAGGAAACATTCTTTAGCTAAGATGTGAGAGACACACAAATTCTAACAGACTGAGTTTTCTGAGACAATTCTAATCTCCACATACATAGTCAGTGGCAAAAAAAAAAAAAAAAAAATCATGATTTGCCAGAATGAAAATCAGTTTCTCTGAGTCACCATGTTTGAGTGTATAAATTTTGTTAATAAAACTACCTGCCATAGATTGGGTTCTAGGAGACATAGCGTGTCTTAAATCACTTCCTGAATTTATTCAAATCTGCCTGCCAAATAAAGGTTCTCTCTTAGACATAATGCCTTTGACCACAAATAAAATCTCTGCCATCTGTTTTCACACTAGGAAAACGTTATTTGGATTCAGTGATGAAATAAAAAATCCTATTCACATAAATCCAGGTCTTGTTCTCTTACCCTGGGATACCTCCCGCTGAAATTACAAGAAAAAGAACTTTGTTAATTAAAATGATGAAGTGTGAACATATGTTATTCAAGAACAGCAATACCTCCACCTACATCTCCAAATTATTAATATTCATATAGCCCTTGGTTTTTATTTGTTTATTGGCAATAAGAGCTTTTTATAATCAGGGCTTCAGATACCATTTTATTAGGCACCAAAATACTCGGGGAGGGTGCCTTTATTTTTATAGTTTCTTTTAGTTCTTTGCACCAAATACTTCAAGGATATTTATCATCACTGAGTATCTTATTGAAATGAGAAAATATAGGCAGGTTAGGACACTAAAGAATTAGCGAAGGGAATTTAAGTTTGGGTAGACAAAAGAAACATTATCACGGTTGATAAAGGTAGATTCCAAATCCTCAAATTCTACCCCATTGATGACTTCTGTTGTGGGTACAGAGGAAGATGCCACTCAAAGGAATATGCATAGTCTTCAACACAGGCCGGAGTTTCAGTTCCAAACTCTTAGCCCTACCTTGAGGAGATGAGCTCTGAGGGCCCCTTTTTTCCTCTTGGCACCAGATCTAGAGCAAAGTCATGTTGAATATCCTGTTACTTAGCTCACTTCTCTCCAGTCCCCACCACGTTCCTGATGGGCATATTTTACCATTTTCCCTTCAGAGAAGGAAGTACGGGGTTGTATGAAAATGTGAGTATTTCCTTCTCCTAAGCTTTTCCTCCACTCCATGCTTCTTTCTCCTGACTCCACCCAAAAAGACTTGCAAGGAAGTTGGGGGATAAATAGGCCTAAAGGTGTCTTGGACCAGACTTTCCACTATCCAGCACATAGGAGAGAAGACACTGAAGAAAGTGACCTGAGGGAGACAAGAGATGCAGGGTGGTTCTCTTTACAACTTCTTCACTTCTCCCAGCAAGAGCACATCCTCTAGCATGCTGGTCTCATGCAGTATAACTAATCCACAACAGCGTCCCTCTTTTTGGGGATAGAGTGTTTTTGGGTGGGGGAAGTTTCATCTCTGAATCTTTGAAACTTTATCAGCCCAGTATCTCGGGGTCACAGGAGTGTTTTCTGCCACCCCTACCTTGGCCTCACCGTTCTCTCAGGGTGAACACTCCAATCATGCTCTTCCCTCCATGTCCCAAAGCAGTTCAAGTGTAACTTTCACACCATCTCTCACATCCATAACTTTCCATAGTCACTGTTTCCACCCTAATTCAGACTTTGGTATTCATACCTCTGCTACTGGATTCCTTGATTTTTCTACCAATCACTCCCTCTCTGTTTCCAAGAGACTCTTCCTAAGCATCACTGTCTTCATGTCATGCTTACTTACCAACCTTCTGTAACTCCCCATAACCTATACATTGTGATGCAGGGAAGATTTAATAGCACAGTGTCTGGAGCCAGTCTGCCAAGGCTCCAGCCCTGATTCTTCCGCTTATTAATCATGTTTCTTTAGGCAAGTTGCTTACCCTCTCTGGGTGTCCTTGTCCTTCTTCTAAAATAAGATAGTATAGCACATACCCCATAGAATTGATCTGAGGGTTAAACTAGTGACTACAGAACACTGCCTGGCATTTAATAAACACCCAGTAAGCGGTAGCTATTATCACTATTGTTACTGAATGTGCTCCAAACTTTTCAGTCCAGCATCCGTTGACTCATACAATCTGTACCCCAGAACTGCACTCCTCAAATTGGAGATACTACCCCAGGGGTCCCTAGTTGCTTCGGAAACAAATTAGAAATCCACTGAGCTAAGCGGAAGAATCAGGGCTGGAACCTTGGCAGTGATAGGCATGGTGGCCAATGAGTCATTCTCTGCTTTAACAGTAAAGATTTAATTTGAGCCAAGAGCCTAGAAGAAATACAGAAAGCTGGGGAGGAAAGATGGTTTTCTCTCCTCTGCCACTCCTGGGGACACATGTTATGCTCTGAGAAGTCAGAAGGGAAGATTTGAACTGATTATAATCTAATGAGGCTGCCAAATCAGTTTTACTTTCCAATACTGCATAATGACTGGTGAGTCTCATGGGTCCTGAGCCAAGATTATTTTAACTGGTAGCATTAGCTAGGTCAGACCAATCAGCCTCTGCTAGAAATACTTTGGAAACTATCTTCCAAGTGGAGCAGCCTTTGCCACCGAGTAGATGGCAATGCACACATGGTATTTAGAGGGCAAATCTGATTCATGTGCAGTAGCAGGTGACTAAAGAATGGAAAAAATGAAAGGGAGAGAAGAAAGAAAGGCGAGGGAACAGCATAATACAAGGGGGGGAGGAGAACAATACAGGTGGAATAGGAATTAAGGAGAAGGAGGAAGATGATTTTAAAGCAAAAATAAGAACACAATGCAGTGGCTCACAACTGTAATCCCAGCGCTTTTGGAGGGCTGAGGCGAAGGATCCCTTAAAGACAAGACTTCATGACAAGCCTGGGCAACACAGCAAGAGCCCATCTCTGTAAAAAATAAGAAAAATTAACTGGGCATGGAAGCGCATGCCTGTGGTCCTAAGCGACTCGAGAGGCTGAGACAGGAGGATTGAATGAGCCCAGGAATCCAAGGTTACAGTGAGCTATGATGGTGTGGCTACACTCCACCCTGGGAGATAGGGTGAAACTCTGTTTCTAAAATGTAAATAAATAAATAAGAAAACCACAGAGAGTAGAAATAAATGAAACTGAGTACTGGGGGACAGACAGACACATGTCTGGGGGGAAGTACCAGAACTGCCAAGGGGATTGAGTGCCAGATAGATTATGAAGATTTACATACACAAAATTTTTTTAAAAGTACACAAGACAAGAAGGACACCCTTCTGTATTCTAAGCAATGGCACTTGTAACTATCTGCTAATAAGCATGGTGAAATACTAAATAGAGGAATACTCGGGTAAATAAGGACAATGTGGCCCAGTCAGTTGAATTCTTGAAGCCTCAGAGTCCTTTTCTTTAACCACAGCAAGTGGTTCAGGACTAGAGTTATGTGGGACTTTCCCCAATGCTCTAGTTCCTTCTAATACTTGAAAACAACAGTGGTTCGATACACTTGGCAGCCCCGGAGAAACCCATCGATGTTGCCCAGAGGAAGTGCAGATCAGTACTGGTTGACCCCAAGGTCAGCAGTGGAAGCACAGGGCTCTGCCTCCGCCACCAGGAATGCCTCCACTCTCCACTCCACGAATGGAGGAGGTCTTGGCAGCATCTGGTACACTTCGAGGTAATGATTTAGCCACCCCAAATTACTGCATCTCCACAAAATAGTCACTTGGGGCCACATTGTTGTGGAGAGTCAATGAAAGAGCTCCTGTTTTTGCACTGTCTTCCTCACATGAAAAAAACACAAGGCAGCTTCTCTCTATCACCTATAGAATCAGGAACAGGAATTGGATATTTTCTTTAGATACTCACCCCCAAAAGGAATAAAAATAACGAAAATATGGGGAAACACCATGGTAGATGTCTGTTTTAAGCACTATTTTTCAAAAGCTGAGGAAGAACTCTATTTAGAGATGAATTTAAAAGGGATGGATGGAGATTAATGCATTTGTTAAAAATAAGGAAGAGGTTAGTAATAATAGGACACGTCTTTAGCCTGGAGGGCACTACTCAATTTTCCTTTGTTCCCCCTAAAGTTTCCTGCTGTAGCAATGCAATTGCAATTTAGTTTTGTTTTGGTGGGTTTCTTTCAACGTAGGGCAGTGACAGGAATTTGTTAGTGATGAGGTCCATGAACCACGGCAATGGGTTAGGTCCTTAGAGAGCTCTTGAGTTTTTTTCCAATTCTCCCTAACTCCAGGGCCACCACTAATCAAGTCACCATCATGCCATCTTTAGCCAGTTCCCTTGCTGTGGCTTTCACTTTCTCTCTTTACAACCCCACACAGAGGCGTCAGAAAGCATGGCGCTTCCTCTTCCGTGCCCCCTCCCACTTCCGCATCCTGTGCTTTTCCTTCATAGCACTCTCCACGGTTCGTAAATATCTGTATGTGGGATTATTTGACTAATGGCTCTCTCCCCTTGAGTGCAAGTAAGCTCATGAGGACATAGACTGCTCACCTTGGCATCCTTAGTGCCTGGTGCTACACCCACACAATAGACTGGAGCGCGCTGGCTGTCTACTCAGAAACCAATGGGTGTGTGGGGGAGGTCATAGGAACGGAGCCACAGCTGCCAATCAAAGCCCGTTTGAGCATGTGACCCTTAGCTAGCCAATCAGAATTCTCTCCAGAGTTGTAGACAACTGAAGTTGCGAGCAGCCTTCTGTCTTGAGGTGGGTTCTCCCAGAAGTAGATCCTGAGTCCGTGATTCAGGTGCAAGTGCTTTATTAAGGAAAGGCTCCCAGAAGAAATCAGTAAAGGAGCGGAGAGAAGCAGGACAGAGAAGCAGCCAAGCAATGGAGCAGGCATTGGATCAGGAAGAGGAGTGGGAGTCTTCCGTGATCCCACGGGCCCTCTTCTGGGCTGTTGAGGACGAGGCAGTTAGTACCAACATGAAGGTGGGTCCAAATAGCTTTTAGGATCCTTATCCCATCTCCTTGTCTCTCCTGGAGCCACGGACCCTAGCTAAAAAGTTGCCACAACTGTCTGCCTGGACTTTATTTAGTTAAGGCTCACTTTCTCAGACTTTCTGCCTTGGCTTCCCTTGCCCGAACCCACGGCATTTTTCTATTTTCCATCTGCCTTGGGTTACCTGGCTCCAGATGTTGGGGCAACAAATGTAGAAATTCCAATTCACACAGACTGTGAGATATCTCTGCTTGGCTCCACGCGGGGCATCTCAGGCACGAGGTGATTTGTTGGTGTCTGTGTGCCTTCTTGGGAGGGAGATCCAAGGCTCCGAGACTTTGCCTAACTCCATGACCCTGTGCGTATTAGGGGTTTTGTTTAATAGTTCATCTCATTGGAGGAAAAATCTGGAATCTACTAAAATATCCTGATATTTTCAAATTAAATAGAAATTTTGGAAGTTTTCCACAATATTTTCTTTTGTGTGTGTGTGTTGGAGTCTCACTCTGTCGCCCAGGCTGGAGTGCAGTGGCACACTCATGGCCACCCCAGTGACGACCTGCTGGGCTCTGGCAATCCTTCTGCCTCAGCCTTCCAAGTAGCCAGAGCTACAGGCGTGCGCTACCACGCCCGGCTAATTTTTATTTTATTTTTTATTGTAAAGATGAGGTCTCGCCAAGTTGCCCGGGCTGTTCTAGAACCCGTGGACTCAGGCAATCCACTTGCCTCAGCCTCCCAAAGTGCTGGGATTACAGGCTGAACCTCCGAGCCCAGCCTCACAATATTTTCATTTAAGACGGTTTAAATGACTGTGAGGGGAAAATTGCCTTTTTAAAATGCATTACTCCATTTTTTAAAATCCATCTCTATCAATGATAACAGAAGTTACCACTTTTTAATGGCTACTATGTGTCTGGCTTCATGCATTCCTATATGCATCTCACCCTCAGGCTTAGAGAAGAAAGTTCCCCAAAGTCACACAGCTGATACGTGGAAAGGTGTGAATCTGAGCCTGGGTTTAATGCCAAACCCATACTCTTAGCTGATTCACTCAACTTTTGCCAGTAATCCGATCTTGTGAGCTGAATGCCAAGACCTAAATCCACAGGGATTTTGGAGAGTAAGGAGAAGAAACAGAGGACATCTTTTGAAATGCTTCAGAATAGTTTTACATATCTGAGCAGCATTCCCTGACCAAAGGATCCCAAGTTCTTTGCCATTTGTATTACAATCCATTCATTCATTTAACAAATATTTATGGCACCCTCCTTGTGTTGGGCATTATTCTAGGTACTAGGTGTCTGTTATTGAGCAAAACAGACCAAAAACCCCCTGGTATCCTCACAGAGTTAACATTCAGGGATGTGGAAAGGAGGTTGAAACAGAAGAGAGCCAATAAGCATAAAAAATTAAGAAAATGTTGTAGTATGTTAAGAGGTGATTACTATGCGGAGTAGCAAAGTAAGGGAAATCAGGAATGATGCTTAAATCAGGGTGGTTAGGTTAGAACTCCCTGAGAAGGTGAATTTCAACAGACTGAAGGAAGTGAAGGAGTGAGTCATAGAGCTATTTTAAGGAAGCGTGGTCCAAGCAGAGAGAAGAGCCAGTGAGGCATGTCCAAGAAACGGTGATGAAGCCACTGTGGCTGGAAGTGAGGGTGATAGAAGATGATAACCGAGAGGTAACGGTAACCAGAAAGGCCAGAAGCTGAAGGCGACATTTCACATAGTGATCTCCTAAAGGATCAGTAATGTGATGGCTTTTCCAACGCCTGCTAAGCCCTCAAGGTCTTTATATACCTGCCATTTTTAGTATTCCCAGTGAAAAGAATAATGTAGTCCTGATGGTAGCAATGGGGCAGCTCCAATTGCTCATAGAGCTATTCCTGTCCCATCCACGCCCACCCCAACACCCACACTCAATTCAGTTCTTCAAGAAGTTAAAGCTATTGGAAACCAGAAGAGGCAAAATTCCCTACCTCATAGGCCATCTGCAGCTGCCGCCTCTGCATGCCTTCTTTCCTACAAAGCTGGAGCCCCTCATCCCTTCCCTGCGAATTTGCCCTCCAAAGAATTTATTTGCCCTCCTACCAACAGTGTATCAGTGAGTGCAAAGTTTGGTTTTGTAAAATTTTTTCAAAGTACTTCCTCCAAGAACGAGAGGCAGAATTGCCACTGGGAGCTAACATCAATCATCAGGAAAGCACAAAAATGTACCAATTTTCAGGGACAGTGTGGAGTCCAAAGCAACTCCATCTCCCATGTTGATCTCTGATTAACCCCAGTTCTGGGAAAGCCTTAGATTTCCCAGTTATCTATTGGTCCTCGTGTAAGAGCAAGTACTCACTGTAAATCCTGCCCTTTGGTCAAGCAACCTTGATGTTATCATTCTTCAATTGTCCTACCCATCTTTTCTGAATCACCCCTTCCCTATGGTATGTAAGCTCTGCAACTGGGGATAATGACATGGAGACCCACCATCTTGTCTCACTATAGCCTAAGACATAGACATGGCTGGTGTTCATAAGTCCCTATTAAATGTTTCTTTCTAAGCAACAGGATACGTCAGCCTCTTTTTTCGTCCTCTCAGCTTCCTCAGACTTTAGGGGTAGGTTTGCATAGATTTGCCCACTGTGAAAAAGATGGGTTAGCACATGATGAGCCAATGAGTAGTGAATTCAGGGGCCGAGAGCAATATCAATGAGGTGCAAGTGGTTTGGTCTAGGTCCTTGAGAGCAGTCCCCTACCTAGGGATTCCAACTTCTGCCATAGGGATGGCTACTGATGTCTAAAGGAGCTGTGCTAGGCTAGACAGGTGAGGCTCTTGCAAATCTCATTGCCATAAGTACAGGCCACGAGTATTTCCAATGTTGGTACATTGGAAGGAGGCAAAGCAGAGCTTCCATTTTCCTACAGCTCTGTAAAGGTGACATTGCCACATGTCAGACTCTACACAAACACATTAGCCCACTACTACTTATCTGAGAAAACATAACATAGCCAAGTTTATGGTTTGTGCTTGTGATTTAAGCTGAACATGAACACACCCCAGCATCTGGAGTTGTCCACAGCAAGAAGACAAGACTGTTAACTGTGAGGTCAGACACTTGAGGATGAATGCCACCCAGTTCTGCTACTTACCAGCTGGGTGGCAAGTTACATTCTTGGAGTCCCCTTCTTATAGAAAATGTGGCTAAAGTCATACCTCAAAGGATTGTCAAAAAGATTAAACAGACTGTAAAACACCTGACATGATGACTGGCCGGCCCATAGCACCTACTCATAGAAGCCCTTTCAGAAGAACATCATTCAAGGTATCGCATGGGCTGCAGAATTAGTTGCCACATTTGAGAAACTGAGGGAAACTATGGAAATTTCTCCTCAGAAACACGATTTACCGTCAATTCCAGCCTTAGATTACTGAGCACCCGAGGGAAAGTGGGTTCTTCAGCCTTCAACCAAGGACTTTGGAAGAATGACTCCAGACAAACCCAAGCAAAATCTGATTCAGATGTCTTTCCTTTCCTTGTTTCATTCTTTCTTTTTTTTTAGTGTATTTTATGGAGGGAAAAAAAAACATAAATAAATGAAAAGTTTATTCCAATATTCCATTCTCTAAAATGACCCTGTGGAAAAGGTATCAAGGAAAAACCTCTGGCAAATTTTGTTTTAACATTAATTCACATAACATAACATAGCTGATTTTAAAGCATTTTTCATCCAAAACTTTTAAAGGCAAATATAGTTAATGTTTGTATAAAGGTCATCTCTTTCTTTCAGTTTTGGACATTTATAAAAAACATTTTTATGTGCAAAAGAGGATGTCAGTGTTTACTGGTTAAAATTTTAGCAAGAAATGTCAGAAAGATCTTGAATAAATTCAGGGCTTTTTCTTCTTTAGTTCTACCTATACACTCTTTAAGAAGTGCATGATTTCCAAGATTTACCACCAGAGGGCACTTGATGCAAAACTGAGTCACAGAGTGTACTTGACCTTGCTATCACTAAAATGCCCCTTTTAAAATAAAATGCCCCCTTTTATTTGAACAAAACTTCGGATACTTCACACTTGTATTGACTGAAAGAAAAATGTCTGACTACATGCCATCACAGATATTAAAGCACCTTATTCTGGAATAGAATACCTAAGTTGCTTTCTTATAAAAGTAGTAATGCATAAAGGGTGAAAATAGGGTGAAAATAGGGTGAAAACGAGATGTTCAGAATAACCATGCCCTCATCTCTTTGGTTCACTTCTCTGCATTCTCCGGTTCTCTGTTTGTACCACTCCTTTGGGCTTAGTGTCTAATAAGCTCCAAAGAGGGTATACTGCAAAGAACAGTCAAGCTCTGAATTTGAATTCAGCTTTATAAAACAGATAACGTTTTGTGACCTTGAGAAAGTCTCTATGCCTCAGTTTCCTCACTTGTAAAATGGAAACAGTAAGAGCTTGCAGTAAGGTGTAAGAGATGATGTTTATAAAGCCTCTAGCACATGCTGGGTGCCTAATTCAATGTTGACATTCACTGGGATTATATGTGGGATTCATGTCCATAAAGAGGCTAAGAAAAAAGTACTATTATTATTCGTATATTATAGATGTGGAAACTGAGGTAAGTAATATGCCAAAGGTCACAGAACTAGTAAAAAGCAGGGAGGGCTACAAAGCTCACATTAGTTTTGCTTTCCACATTTATTCCCCTCAGAAGGGACCGGATGGGTGGGTAAGCAGTATATATTAAGCTTCTTTGCACCTCCAAGGCTGACAAACAGTAGGTTCTCAACAAATGCACAGCGGAGATGATGATTATGCATATATAGCAGTTTCTTTTTTTGAAAAAAAAAAGGCAAGGAGGTAAATACAATTTGCTCTGAGAGCTCAAAAGAACTTTACCAAAGCAAGATATTGTTATCAGTATTATTATTATTATTATTATCATCACTATGATTAAATGCATCACAAGTTGGACAGATTGCAGGGTAATAATATGCCTAGTCTAAGAAAGGGAGCTGAGCTAGGGCCCAGGAAACTCTGAGTTTCTGAGCCAGGAGAGGAGCTGGGTCTGTGCAGAGAGAAAAGCAAGGAGACCAAAGGCAGCACTGGGCCCCTCCCAGGCAAGCTTGTCCAGGACCCAGCAGGTAGCCACACCTGAATGAAGAAGGACAGGCAGTGACAGGGCACCAGGAGCATGATCTGCTAACGATGCAGCGTTTCTGAAGTGGAAGAATACCTTTCCCCTGAAAACCTCAAAGAACAATCTCAACTCGAAGTGGCTTCAGTCCTTCAGTCAGTGAGGAAGATGTAACCATCATTTGCTTCCTGCCTCTGCGTGTCCATTACTGCCACTGCCCCCATCATAGTTCCTTGAGATCAAGGACTGTATCCAACCCATCTTTGTATCCCAAATGCCAAACCTAATAGCTTGCTGAGTAACTCTCTACAGCCTGAAAAATAAAAAGCCCTACACCCCCATCACCACCATGGGAAGAGGCTTTGCCAGCATCTGTCTTAAAGCATCAATGTCAAGTGCTTTCGGCCGCAGCACCCTCAGAGCTCTGAGACCAGTGTTTTCTCCCTACACAGACAGTAAGAAGCACAGGCCTGCTGTAGCAGCAGCAGGCCAGAGCTAATTACAGCAACCTGAACCTGCCATGACTAACATGCTTATTTAATTTCAGATGTTTGTTTGTTGACTTACAGAAATCAAATATAGAGGCCTCATGGGCCAGGCCGCCACTGGGGTGCTGGGACCGATGTGTGTGGAGCAATTAATACACAGGCCTGCATCCGGGTAGGGGTTGGGTTGCATGGTGATACCTGGAACAGAATCCACTCTGGAAAGATGTCAGGTCTGTGGGGAATGTGCTCAACGTGAGCAGGGAATGAAAGGCATAAAGCTGGCCATGAAGTCCTGGGCCAATTGAGGGCTCTTGAGCATGAAGTCTAATTTGTGGAAATAATAACAGCTCCCGTCACCAAGGAACTACTGTGCAGCATGCATGTCCTTTATGTACATAATTACGTCTATTTCTCCCACCTTTATGAGACAGATAAAATTATTTCAATTTTACAGGTTAAAGAAAATGTGAGCCTCTGAGAGGTTAAATAAATTGCCCAAGTTCAGATTGTAACAGTAATAACAGTAGCAAATATTTTGGGGTAATTGCTTTAATTCTGAACTGAGCATTTGATATAAAACCACTTAAAACTCATATTAATCCAATGAGGTAAAGATTATTATTAACCCCATTTTCCATATGAGAAAACTGAGGCTTAGGGGGAAGTCAAGTAACTTGTCCGAGATCACAAACAGCTATTATATGGAAAAGCCAGGGTTTCTATGATGACAATAACAGCTAATATTTAAGGCAGATACATCGGTCTGTGCCTTTTTTTCAGTTTTCACAATAACTTTGTGAGGTGGGAATCAGTGTCTTCATTTTACAGATGAGGAAATTGAGGCTCAGGGAGATTAAATAATTGATTTAGGAATTAAAGATTTCAACATACACTGTCTTACCCCCGCACTCAAGTCTGGAATCACTGTGCTATTCTGGCTCCCTGGGCTAGACTTGAGCAGATCACAATGTATGAAACTAAGATTCAAACCCAGTCTGTCTGGCTTCAAATCCTGTACTGCTCTCTGACTTAAGGTTATATGATTTCCCAGATAAAGCTCCTAAGAGGTAGCAGTTGTCCTTCAAGTCCAAGCATATCAGTGCAGGTCGCTCTGATCCAAGGGCAGTCAAAACAAGTTTGCAAAGGATTGAAAGCACTAGAAGGAGACTGGAACAAAGGAAGGATGAGGCTAGAAGTTAAAGCACATCACCCAAATCAGCAATCAAGTACCCCCATCCCAACCAGAAGCAGTGAGATTCTATCCAAGCGTGGGAACTTGGAACAAGCTACAATGATTAATAATAATGATTTTTGTGATTAACAATATTGACTAAGTATTAATTAGGTATCAGACACTGTTCTAGGCTCCTACATGCCTTTCTCATCTACTATATCCCTATTTTACCTACTAGGCAACGGAGGCTCAGGGGTCTGGAAGACCTGGCCAAGGTGATTCGGGCAAAAAGGGGCAAAGTCAGAACCTGGATCTGGATCTCACTCTAGAGCCTCCAAGCTGGGCTCTCTCTATCACTAACATCAACCAGGGGGTGGGTTACTTAATGCTTCAGTTAATTAGGTTTCTTCTACAAAATAATCTCGTAAATTCCTTCCTTCTTCTAAGAGGGAGGGAATGTATTAAGGCAGTTCTTTTAAAAAACAAATCTGCCAAAGGCTTTTAAGTTTTCCAAGCTGTCACTAAATAAATAATATTCCTGTCACAGGAAGGAGGCAGGACCTTTAAAGAAGACAGCCACATCAAAAAAGATATATTTTCATTATTTATTGTAATCAATTAAACTCATAAAACATGAAATGGAATTGTAACACATCTCATGAAAATAAGCTAGTTACTCACACACCACACACACACACACACACACACACACACACACACACACACACACCTTCAGTATCCTACAATTACTGGAGATTCCTCTCTGCAAGGAAGATGGCAGGTCTGTGTAGACTGGGTAGCGTGAAGTTAAAGTCCAAGGAGCAGATAATGTGTTCTAACACCTCTATCCTTCGTAAGCTGTTTTTACCCCCAAATATCAGCTCTTGGAAAAACCTCTAAAAGCTTCAAAAGGACAAGGAGATCTCTGTTGAGTTCTTCCTATACAATACAGTCATTAGTCAGGAGTTACAGAGCACAACTTAGAAGTTTTCCCAGAAGTTCCCCGTTCTAAGACAGAAATGGCTCTTTCACCTCAGCAAACTCTAGCCTGATAGAAAGAAAACCAAAGCATTCGAGTTAAGTTCACATCTTCACTTGAATTCAGGGAATACTTTTTTTTTTTTTTTGGAGTCTGGGTTTCACTCTATTGTCCAGACTAGAGTACAGTGGCATGATCACGGCTCATCACAGCCTTGAATTCCTGGGCTCAAGTGATCCTCCTGCCTCAGCCTCCCGAGTAACTAGGACTATAGGTGTATGCCACTATGCACATCTAACTTTTTGATTTCTTGTAAAAGCAAGGTGTCGCTTTGTTGCCCAGGCTGGTCTTGAATTGCTGGACTCAAGCAATCCTACTGCCTAGCCTCCCAGAGTGTTGGGATTATAGGCATGAGCCAGTGCACCCTGCTAGGAAATACATTTTAATTAATAATTGCATACCTCCAAGTCACAATATCAAAAAAAGAAAATGCTAGCAAATATTTCTTCCAAATTAATTATGTCTGAATGTTTCCAAGTTCCAATACAATTTATTATGATTGTAACAAATGTGGACTATAGTCCACATATTTAGCCACTCTGTGCAGTGGGCTTATTACTCCATATACTGCTAAATCCCCAAAGATTGTCATTTAATTAAATGCAGAGAAGTCTTCATAGATAGATTTCTAATTTGCCATTTCTATGCCAAGAGTCTCAGAGGTCTCATATCTGTTCAGAAAATTCCTACAGGTACCAAAAGAAGGGTTGATGAAACAAAATGGCTGCTGTCTTTCCTAAGACTGAGACCTGCTTATACCTAAATTGTGGGCAGTTCAGGGCACAGATCAAAAGAATATCATGTCTACAGGGAAACCCCTTCTTCCACCAACTTGAGCATCACACCTACCCAGCAGCATTCTTTAATATTATGATTTCTTATAGAAATATTGCAGAGCTATTGGGACTGCACTACTGAAATTCTTATGAACACATTTCTCCATCCCAGCTGCCACCTTGGCAGAAATTCTTGGGAAACTGATGAAAAAAGTCAGTGTCAAGATCGTGTGAACACATTAAGGCTCATCATGGAAGAATGTGTGCAGCATTGTTAAGTCTAGAGGACAGTCCCAATTTCTGGTCCCCATGTCAGGCTTCCTCATCTTTCTAATGAGCTAACAAGAGTGCCTGACATCTGGGGTGCAGTGCTGCACAGCTTGAAATATCACACAAGCTCTGGCCCACAGCCATTCTGCTCCTGACATAGTTTACCTTAGTCTACAGGACTGAAAGACTTCACTTTTGAAAAGGTATCTTTAATAAACCAACGGTTTGGTTATTGAGCATTCTGTCAACTATGTAGCAACCTGCTTGCCTACAAATGCCTCATGGTCATTATTATTTACAATGATCATTTTTGAGGTCCTCTGATTCTATTGCATCACTCAGCAGCCACTTGGTGACCAGGTCCCATGACTTCTGTTTCCACAGTCACTTTGGCTGTACATCTGCTGTCTTTTTTTCACTGTCTATCCTCAGATGAGGACTTCATCATCTCTCACTAGATCTGCCATTATCATCTCCTAGCTGATGTTCTCGCCAAAGCATCCACATATTACACACTGCTTTATTATTCGCCCTAAAGCACAGGTCCAGTTTTTGTCATTCCTCTGCTCAAAAGCCTTCAGTAGCCCCCACCACCCTCCTCAATCCTTGATCTGCCACCAAATTCTGTCTGCCAAATGGTACCCAACATCTGCCTTTCCAAACTCATCCTCCAGCATCCTTACATATCTCTCTGTGATTTCCTGTCTTTCCTCTTTGACTCCTGAGATGTCAGACCACCCTCCTGCTCCCATCTCTACCTGTGAGGAGTCTACCCCATCTTTTCAGATGTTAACTCCTTTATGAAGGTTTTTCTGACCCCAAACCCACCCACACCTCCCAGCAAACATATGCAGATATGACGTGGTCCTCCTCTGAATCCCCATCCTACTCTGCTCATTTATAAAGATACCATTCTTTGTCCAATACCAGAGCTAGTAGTGAACCTGCCCTAACCACAAACACCTTACAGAGTCCCATTCAAATGTGTATTCTTACAGTGTTTAGGATGATGCTCTGAGCACATATCAAATATTTGGAAAATATTAGTGGATACACTCATACAGGCAAACAATATACATTCATTTTTCTCTCAAAAATTTTGAAAGATACTTTTAAATTTTATATTTGTGAATAAAAAGTTTTAAGACAAAGCACTAGGCTAAAAGGTTTAATAGTCTATGATACCATTCAAAATAAAATATTTAGCCAGCGGGGCCACCTTGCCCATAAGTGAGCAGGATCTTTCAGATTTGACAATTCTAGCCTGTGACAATGTGAATGCTGCTAGTTAATATACCCCCAACATTCTGAAGCCAGCCTTACATGAAGTCTCCATATCCAATCCTTTGTCCCTTTCCTCCCTGGAGTTTCTTTATAGGCTTTTTTTTTTTTTTTAACTCAAGTTGGTACTGAATTTCTGGCACTTACAAAGCTATCATTTCAAAAAGGAAGCTCAAAAAGTAATAAGCAGGCCCAGATTTATGTTCAGTGCCCAAAAAAATATGCAATTTCTCCACTTTAATCTGATCCAGCCAAATGGCCAGTCCAATGTGCAACATATGTCCAGCCAACTGGTTGGAGTCCATGCGTGTAGTTCCTTCTGTAGATTAATGAGATTATAGCATTGTTAAAAAAGAGGAAGAAAATGCTAATTTGACATCTACCATGATATACTTTACAGTTTGGGGGGTTTCTGCATTTTAAGACACTTTTAATTACTTTGTTATGCTGTGCCAATGAAGACCATATGCCCATCCTTGTCCCCCCGCGCTGTCTCCATAGTCACCTGCACATTCCCAGGCAGTGCAGACTGTTGAGACCTCGCCTATCGCAGCCTCTGTCTAGAAGAATCGAAAAGCAGCCTTCTCCTTCCACTTGCACATGGACCTTCTGGTTTAAGCTGTTTCAGAAGGAAACAAGAGTCACCTACATGTTCAGAGCTAAAGAACGAACTGACCCCAGAAAGAAAATGTACTTCAGAAAACAGTAGGAGTTCAGCTGGTTGTAAAAGAAAGCCAGCTACATTATGATAGAAGCACTCACCAAGGGACATTCCCCTGGGACTTAAAAAAAAATTGAAATCTTATCCAAATGATATATGTTATCTACGTTTTAAAAAATCATTTATCACTGGCCTGTGTGTCATTATGCTGCCCAGAATGTTGTTGGGGATGATTGATGTGACACATGCTAACATACAGGATATTATTCTGTCCTTTGCAAATGCTTCTGAACACTCCCCACAACTCGAGCAGAGTTGGGTCTTTTTCCTTTGATACTCAGGAGAACCTCAACCCATACCCATCTCCTTGTATGACAATGGACTTCACGTGGAGGGAGTGCTCAGGCTGAAATGTGGCACAACTGGTCTCTCCAAAACCTTTCCTGAGAGTGTTTGGAGTTGATGACTAGAATCACAAAAAAATTAAAAATTACCCATGACAGGCTAGGCACAGTGACTCATGCCTGTAATCCCAGCACTTTGGGAGGCCGAGGAGTTTGAGACCAGCCTGGGAAACACAGTGAGACCTCAACTCTACAAAAAATTTTAAAAATTAGCTGGGCCTGGTGGTGCACGCCTGTAGTCCCAGCTACTTGGGAGGCTGAGGTGGAAGGATTGCCCGAGTTCAGGAGGTCAAGACTGCAGTGAGCGGTGATTGTTCCATTGTACTCCAGCCTGGGTGACAGAAAGATCATGACTCAAAAACAAAAAAAAATTACCCATGCTAAATCATAAATAATAGCGGTAGCTTGACACTTATGAAGCACCCAAGTACCAGCCAAGATTCTAAGTGCATTACTGTATGAACCCATTTAATCCTCATCATCACACTATAATTATCCAATAGATATTATTATCCTCTCTTTCTTGCACATAAGGACACAGAGGCACTGAAATGCTGAGTAATCTCTCCAATGTCACCTAGCTAGAAAGTGTCAAGAGTCAGAATTTGAACTCCACCAACCTGAGAAAGACTGCGCTCTTAGCCACCATACTATACAAAGAGAAAAAGATGAACAAAGACAACCACCCCCACTGAAAATATAAAGATGAAAAGAACAAGCTCATTTTCCCAAATTCTCCTGAGCAATTACTGAAAATGTTTTGTGTACCGTGGAAGAGTTTTTAACATTTTGGGGTTCCAAACTATGAAATTACGGCATATAGATTTAGCTAAACATTGGCACGATGGCAGCCCTCCAGTGAAGAGGTACATGGGAAAACAATGCAAAACAAAACACAAGCATATGCACCTTGAATCCACCCAGCAAGAACACAAATAGCAGGGAGGAGAAGGCGAGCCTCTTCTCTTCTGCACCCAACACCTGCTCCTCTTACCAGATGGGAACCTGGTTCCTGCGCAGTCCCTGGTTTCCGGAAGGCAGCAAAAGGCTCCCAGATGCAGGTGGAGCTGGCAGCCTCCGGCCACTTGGAGGCAGCCAGGCTTTTCTTGGCACGAATCTGTAGTAAACAGAAATGCCAACCCCAGGAAAAGGGGAGCGGTCAGCAGGGAGGAGTGCTGTCACAGAACTGCCCTTTGACTCCAGCAGCTCCCACCCAGAAAGAAGAAGAGGCTGGGGACACACCCTCTTCTGGGGCTGCTACAGGCCCAGGGAAATAGAAAATGGACAGCTGGGTTGTGGGAAAGAATTGGTAGAAAAACACAAAGGGGGGGCAACTCCTTTGGGTCCCCTCCCACTGTGGGAGCTTCTCTGTCCTCTCAATAAATCCTGCTTTCTCACTAAAAAAAAAGAAAAAGAAAAAAATACAAAGGATGAGTTTCCACCCTTTCTCCAGCCTTAGGATGTTTCCCGGTAGCATGGGCCCATGGCCATAGGATAAGTTTTAGGGTTAGACTGAGTCTCAGATCAAATTCCAAGTGTGCCACTTTCTGGTTATGAGACAAGTCACTTAACTGCTTCTATTTTGTCAGACCACCACTGTGTTCATCCTTTTCCTTGCCTTGAGAGCAAGTCTAAGTTTTTTATGATGACCTATAGAATCAGGCTCCTGCTTGTCTCTCCAGCCTCACTTCTCACCCCAAATCTATATTCCAGCCAGAATTAGTTTTTAGGGGCTGCAGTTCTCACTTCTAGGTCTTTGCTCATTCTGTTCCTTCAATCTGGTACACTTTCCCTACCCTTCCCTTTTTTAAAAAAAAACCTAAACAACCTAGTCACCTTTTGGTCTCAGGGAATGTTACTTCCTTCAAGCACCAACACCCCCCCACCCCGGTTGTCTTCTTCGTGCTCCATGGGACCTAGTGCCTACTCTCATGGAACACTTATAACCCTACACCGTAATGGAACTGTGATGTAGTACTTATAACCAAGCCCATCGTACAAGGCCGTTTGCTGCTCGATGTATCACTGTACTGTGAGCCCCTAATGAGAAGAAGCCCACCTTCCTGCTATAAACTTCAACAGCACCCTGATAACCATCTCTCTTCCCTCTTTTATGTTTCTCTTTCCCAACAGATTGTAAGCTCCATGAAGTGAGGGACTATAGGTGTCTGTCATTGTTGTATCCCCAGAGCCCAACACAGCATCTAGCATGTAGCACAAATCTAATAAGGTTGACTAAATGAATAAAGAAACCTCTCTGCACCTCAGTTTTCCCTTCAGTAAAATGAGGGAAAACAATATTCATCTCAAGAATTATGTATGTAAGAGTTTAATGTGAAAGCATGGACAAGGCGTCTGGCACAGAATAGAAGTCAATAAATGGGAGCTCTTCTGTCCATTCAGCCTGCATTCATGGTTCCAGACACTCTTTAAGTACTGGAGGGCATCTGTATTCAGTAGGTTGCCTACACACCATCTCAGAAATGTAACTGTCTATCTCTTTCCTTAAAAATCTCTAGAGAGAAAATGCAAATTAAAACCACAATGTGATGCCATCTTCCACCAGTTAGAATGGCTATTATCAAAAAGTCAAAAAAACGGCAGACGTTGGCAAGGATGCAGAGAAAAGAAAATGCTTATACACTGTTGGTGGGAATGTAAATTGGTACAAGCTCTATGGAAAACAGGATGGAGATGTCTCAAATAATTAAAAATGGAACAACCCTTCGATCCAGCAATCCCACCACTGAATATTTACCCAAAGGAAAAGAAGTGATTACATAAAAAGACATTTGCACTTGTATGTTTATCACAGCACAATTCACATAGCAAAGTAATGAAATCAACCTAAGTGTCCATCAACAGATGATTGAATTTTAAAAATGTATATATACACACCATGGAATACTACTCGGTCATAAAAAAAGAATGTCATCATGTCTTTTGCAGTAACATGGACGGAACCGGAAGCCATTATCCTTAGTGAAAACGACTCAGAAACAAAAAAATCAAAAACTTCATGTTTTCACTTATACATGGGAGCCAAACAATGGGTATTCACAGACATACAGAGTAAAATAATAGACATTGGCGACCAAGCCGTGGGAGGATGGGAGGTGTGTGAGGGATAAAATACCACCTATTGGGTACAAGGTACATTATTTGGGCATGGGTACGCTAAAAGTCCAGATTTCACCACTACACAATATATTCACATAACACAAATGCACCTGTACTCCTAAATTCATAAAATAAAAAACTCAATTAAAAAAAATTATCTATAGAGAATGCCACACCTCTCTGTCAAATACCTGTGTTTCCCAGCCCTTTGTTAGTCAATCAGCCAAGCTTATGTTTTAATCATCAACATATGCTAGATATTCAACTACACTACTCACATACTTCTTTGATATCCAAAATAAGAAACTCCTCCACAGAACCATCAAAGTTTCATTTCCAAGAGCCATGTATTCAGTCTTTTTTCCTATGTCTGTCTCTCTTTCTCTGTCTCTCTCTCTCATCTTTCTCTCTATCCTTCCTCTCCCTCTCTCTTAGTCTCTTTCTGTCCTTTCTCTCAACTCTCTTCTCTCTTGTCTTTCTCCTTTTCTCGCTTTCTCTCTCTCTCTCTCTCTCTCTCTCTCTCTCTCTCTCTCTCACACACACACACACACACACACACATACACACACAGTCTCCAAGACACTAGAAAGTTTTCAAGGGACAAAGAGTCAGCTAGTCATTCATTTCCCATCGAATCCAGTGCCAGCTAGATGCTGAGGCAGAGAGACAAAGATAGATGAGACATGAGCTGTGCCCTTCAGTAATTCTCAGTCTATTCATAGGAACAGGCTTACAAACAATCATTCCACAATATTGTAAATGGATCAACAATGAAAATGGCAGGGTAGTACTGCAGGCTCCCAGACGAGGGAGCTAGAAAACAACCTAGTCAGACCTTAAAATGGCCCCTACCATCAGGCTCTAACAAGACTTTTTGCTGCACCTTCTGCCCACTTTGCTCTCATTCTGTCCTCTGTGAAGACGGAGAACAGTTCATCAGCATCTTTCTGATAATAACTGCCTCAATCCATCATAATGGCCAGCTCTAATGAACACAGGAGTTGCCAAGGACATTCCTGGTCTGAATATTTCACTGCCACAGAAGTCTACAAGACAGGACTTAGATCTGCCCAGTTGAGCTAACAGGGGATTTCGGAGCACTAGCTATTCTACCCTTTCATAGGTATGCTCTTTGTAGGTGGCTGTGCGAATACATCACTCTGTTTCCTCTGAGGGCTACTTTAAGCGCTGACTTGACCTTCAACCTTCATGGCGCTTTATTTTGTGTCTTGGAAAATAGGACCCAACTGAAATTGAGAATCATTACCAAATGAAAAAAAAGGAAAGAGAGAGAGAGAGAGAGAAGACGATGAAGCATGAATTATAAGTGCAATAAAATCTCATTTTTCTGTGTTGCTAATGAGGAAGAACACATTTCTTTCTGTTCTGAGCATGCTTTCAGAGGGAGGCACATGGAAGAATCCTTTGCCAGAGACAGCCTTAAGAACAGGTGGCGGAACAGTCCTCTGACAGCTGTGAGCCGGGTGCTCAGAAAGGCGTCTTTGACCAACTCACTGTCCCACAAACCCTGCTTTGGACACCAGCGTCCCCACCATGGGGAGCCTCTTGAGATACAGAGCACTTGTTATCAGGGAAGGATAACCTTATGCCTCAGTTCATAGCATCGCTTTTCTGAAAACTGCTAATGCACAGCCAGGACATAATGAGGGACTGGGAAACAGACCTGGTAAAATGTAGGCAGTGGAATATGTTGGCCGCATGGAGTGTCCTCAGCTCAAATGGGGTGGTGGTCCAAGGTCACTGGTCCCTAGAGGAATGTATTTGTTTGCTAGGGCTGCCATAACAAAGTGCCATAGACCAGCTGGCTTAAACAACAGAAACTTATTTTCTCACAACTCTGGAAGCTAGAAGTCCAAGATCAGGTAGGTTTCTTCTAAGGCCTCTCTCCTTGGTTTGTAGATGGCCATCTTCTCCCTCGGTGTCTTTCCTCTATGTGTCTGTATTCTAATTCCCTTTTTCAAGGATACCAGTCATATTGGATTAGGGATCGCCCTAATGACCTCATTTAACCTTAATTACCTTTAAAGGCCCTATCTGCAAATATAGTCATATTCTGAGGTAACGGGGCATAGAATTTCAAGCATATGTATTTAGGGAGAACACAATTCAGTCCATAACAAGGTATGAAAAGGAAAGCATGCAATGAGGAAAGGAGAGATGCAGCCAGGAAGCCACCAGCCTAGGCACTAACATGGGTTTGATTCTGGAAGGCAGGGCAGGGAAGGAAGGGTTTCAGCCACCACCTCTCTGGCTAATTATCCAGCTGTGAGCACTCGCTCACATTCCAGTGCCACATGTCCAATGGCCTATTGGACATGTGCCACTGGGTGACCTGCCAACATCTTAAACACACACACAAGAAAAAGCAAATAAAATTCCTTTCTGATTTCTATTATTGCCACCACCAACCTTCCAGGAATATTTAATCCTTTCCCTCCCCCCCAAACCTAAAATATCACCAAGGCCCTTGGCTCTTGCTTTCTTATGTCTCTTGCATTTATCCCCTCTGCCCACGCTCCTCCAGCCATTATTATTTGGACTACTGGAAATATCCCCCAACAAGTCTCATACCTCTAGGCTCTCCTTCCACCAACTCATCTGCACATACTATTCTTAGATCAATCTTCTAAACACTGCTTTTATTATAAACTTACCTCTGCTCTATAACCTTCCACGGCTCCCCATTTTAACCAGAAAAAATTTCACTACACAGCCTAGCATTCTAGGCCTTTGACAGTCTGGCCCCTTCTAGTCCGACAGTCCATTCTTCCTCTAAACATTTTAGGGAAAACAGTTCATCAGCATCTTCCTACACAAACCCTACATTCCACGAGAGGATAAGTAAAGCTTATTTACTGCCTTCCTGTCATATACCATGTATACGCTCACGTGCCCAACATTTTCTCCTCTACCTTTCTAAATTCAACCTGTCTTCTAGTTCTAACATTAATACTGCCTCCTCCATTCCTGACATTTCCTGATTGTTGAAAATATCTCTACTTCTCTCAACAGGATTTGCCCATTTAGCACTCAAGTAGGATACTTTTCTTATATTTTGTACTATCCATTTCTGTGTGCTGTCTTAGCCCACAATGACATGTGTAAGTATGCCTTACTCCTCAGACTCCAAAAAGGCAGATACCATGCAATCCCCATGACACATAATAATAACCAAAATATTCAGAGTATTTATCATGTGCTAGGGACTGAGCTAAAGTGTTTTTCAGCATTATCTCATTTAATTCAAGCAACAATCCAATGAGGTAGGTATATTAATTATCTCCATTTTACAGATGAAGAGATTGTGGATTAGAAAAGTTAAGTAACTGGCCCAAAATAATATAACTAGTGAGTGGCAGATATAGGACCACGATTCTGTGTGACCCAGAAGTCCCTGCTGATAGTACTTTCACAGAGTAAGTGCTGAGCATGTTTATGAATTGATTAAGGCTATGCCTACTATCAAAGTAATTGAGGTATGTGTCTGGCAGAATCATGGCCCCCAAAGATGTCTCCTGTGAATATTTTACATTACATTGTAAAGGGGAACTAAGGTTGCAAATAGAATTAAGTTTGCTAATCAGAGAACCTTAAAATGGGGAGATTATCCTGGACTATCTGGGAGGGCCCAATGTAATCCCAAGGGCCCTTCAAAGTGGAAGAGGGAAGAAAAAGAGAATCAGGAGTGATGCAGCTTAAGAAGAATTTGACCAGCCCTTGTTGGCTGCTGAGATGAAGGAAGGGGCCATAAGCCAAAGATTACTGGCAGCCTCCGGAAGCTGAAAAAGGCAAGGAAATGGATTTGTCCCTGGAGTCTGCAGAAGGTAGCACAAATCGGCTGGCTGACACATTGATTATCACCCAATGGGACACACTTGGGTTAGATTTCTAACATACAGAAGTGTGAGATGATAAATGTGGTTGTTTAAAGCCACCGAATTTGTGGTAATGTGTTACAACAGCAATGGGAAACTAATTCAGGGTGCACTGATTCTCAGTTAGTCCTCAACTATCCTGATGAATGGGCATTGCCCTAGTGAAAAATAAGTAGGCTGTTCTCTATAGAACCCAAACATCTGCCTTCCACCGCCATGACAATTCTTCATAGGCAGAAATTTTACCCCTCCCAGTATCACCTGTTTCCCGGGCTGACCCTTTTCAGCCCTGTCCTCCTGCACTATTCTGAAAACAGCCTTACCAAGGACATGAAACTCTGAGCGAAAGTCACATATTAGTGACAGAATTCTCTCAGGGAGATTATTATTACAATCAAAACATGTATGGTATCCTTTTAAAATATCATTACCTAGTGTTTTTATTCCAAAGCACTTCCCATATATTATCTTAGATGTCTGTGCCAGCCCCTAAGTGTGCGTAAATGGCAGTTTCAAGTGCACACCATGGTTTTCTGGATTGCAGTTTTTGAGTTGATTCCAAGAATTTTACTCTCAAGAGGCCCAAATAGCACTACAGACAAATGTAATTTTTGAAATGGCAGAAAAACTAACAGATCGGTTTTTCTGTACTAAGCAGGTAGGTGACAGGAGAACTAGATAGACTCATAGCCTCATCCCCCTTCTTGCTGGGCCATCCTGACCCTGTGGCTTTGCCTAATTGATTTTCTAGGCTTTTTTTTAAATCATGTCTAGGTTGTGGACACACCTTGCAAGATGGCGGCATGGCCACATTAGTGAGGTTAGAAATGGGATCCACATTTCTAGTTCCCATTTCCTGTCCAGCTGCCTTTGATGAATTTCCTGTAATCACCTGGACCCTCACAGCTCTGCCACTTCCTTCAAAAATGGACAGTGAGTCCTTTACGTCTCAGCTAGGATCCATTTGATGTGTATGAGCCTGTAGTAACGGAAACAATAATAGCTACCAGCCTGCTAGTCTCTGGGTACTTTACATACACACTACCATTTACCACTCAGTTTAGTTGTGTGCTTAGAGCATGGCCTTTGGCGCTAGAACACCTTTTCCAATCCTGGCTCTACCACTCAACAGCCATGTGATCTTGAGTACGTTCATTAACATCTCTAGGATTCAGCTTTCCCATCTGTGAAATGGCAATTTTAAAAGTACTTCTCTATAAGAGTGTTGTGAGGATTAAGTGTTTAAAAGGGTCCCGGTAACATGATCAATACAACACAGGTGTATTCCCTCTTCACGACCTTTTGAGGTAGGCTTGAGACTACAAGAGCTCAAAAAAGTGGAACCTGCTCACTTCTAAAGGCAGTACGGGGACACAATGGGGGCACCGATAGAAAGATGTTAGAAAAAGGTATGAGATGTTATAGGGCAGTCAGTGCTTTCTAAACTTTAATATGCCAGCAAATCACCTGAGCAGAGACAGACTTTAATTTTGGAACAGATACACACTGGCTTGGTCTAAAATGCAAAATTCTTCTCTTTCCAGGAGAATGTGTTGTAACAGGCCCTAGCCACTGATTCAATAAATACTGACCACCTACTATATGTGAGGCACCATGTCAGAATATATATTCTCCCTGTCTGTCTACCTTTCTTTCTATATAAATATATACATACACATACGTATATGTATGAATCTGTATCTATAGAGAATACATCCATACCAAACTGGTGGGAGCCATTTAATACAGTGAATTTGCTAAATATGTAGCACGTCCTGCTTAAGCTGCCCATATGATCATCACTCCTGCCTCGGAGTTATTTATCTCGTTTGGATTTTGACTCCCCGTCTGGTCTCCGAGCTCTTTTGGGTTGGGCTGTGTAGCAGAGACAGACTTTGGAGCCAGGCCCTGGGGTCTCTACGGCCACGGACTTTTCACGCTGCTGCGCTAGCCTGCGGGTGTCCCCGATGGGTTCCGAACCCCCGGCGCCCCTCCTCTTCCTGCCCGTCCAGAGATAAAACCGGCAGCCGCGCCCCCGCCCCCCCGGGGAGCTCCAGGAAGACAACCAGGAAAGTTAAAAGTGCGCTCTCTCCCCCGCGCCCCTCGGAGGGAGCCCCCGGGTCTGCGGGCACCCGGGAGCGACGAGCCCACGTCCCAGCCCCCACTCTACCCCCCCTTCTTCCCCCCACCCGGACCCCTTGCAGCTGCCCCGCGGCCGCGCGGAGGCCAGGGCCCCGCCGGTGTCCCGCGGCGCGCAGTGCCCGCGCCAGGGGGCGGCCTCGCCGGCGACGACGGCCCGAGTGCCGCCTGGCGGAATCCCTCCCCAGCTGGGGAGGAAGGCAGTTGTTGTCTTCCCGGTGGAACGCTCCACTTGAAACGGTTCCACGAGGGCTGTTCTCGCCTCCGACTCCGGGAGGAACTGTAATTAACACAGCAACAAACGCCCACGACGCTAACTGGCAAAGGGAGTGTAGCACGAGCCGCCGCTACCGCCGAACTGGGCCAATTGCTTTCCCTCCTCGCCTCCCATTTGGTCTGTTTTGGTTCCGCAGTCATCCAACTGTAGCGTTTCTTAAAACATGTCAGTGGCTGGTGTTTGTGTTTTGGGTTGAACAGTTTCACACACGTCGCTGGAGACCGTGCTCGACCAGCTGCTGTGCCGGGTACTTGCTTTCTGCGGCTCCGGGAGTGTCAGGTTAAAAAAAGAGAGAGAGAGAGTAGTCTGCGAGGATGGGGGAGGGAGGAGGAAGGGAGGGTACCTGCCGCCTGATTGTCTGCAGTTGAGTCCGTAGCTTCCTCCGGACCAGGACAGGTAAAACCGGTCTGCCAGGTCTCCAGGGGGAGCGGCTGGAGACGCCCCACCTCACCCGAGGGCTGCGCTCCAAGCCTGGCTCAGGCTGCCAGGCACTGGGGCCACGGGAGGAAGGGAGAGGGCTGGGCTCTCACGGGTCCCGCAAACGGTGCTCGGAGGCCAGCCAGGCGCGACTGCGGGCGGCCTGCGGGGTGGGCCAGGGTCCCGGAGGGCGTGTGGAGAGGGGGCGCGTCCCGCCTCCTTGACGCTGGTAAGGGTCCGCTCGCTGCTGCTGGGATGACGCACGCCCGCGCTCCTGCCAAGCGTGGTCCACGGCCCAGCAGTCTGGGCACCACGTGGGAGCTTGTTATATGCAGAACCGCAAGCCCCGCCCCAGACCTAAGGATTCAGAATCTGGCCTTTAACTAAGAAGCCCAGGTGATTTGTTGGCACGTTAAAGTTTAGGAGCACCGACTGCCCTATAACATCGCATACCTTCTTCTAAAATCTTTCTGTCGGTGCCCCCGTCGTGTCGACAGACTGCCTTCGAAAGTTGCAGGACAGGCAGCGGCTTTTAGAGAAATGTAACCCCCCTCTCGGCTAAAAGCCTGAACCCGTTTGGTGCTTAGCGGCAGCTTTTTGCTTTGCTAATTACTGCTGAGGGTTCATGAGTGGGGAAGGCAGAGCCTGCTGCACAGTCCAACCTAGAAAAGCTCAGAGGCTAGACGGGGAGCCAAAATTCAAACAAGAGATAAGTAACTCCAGGAGATAATAATACACAAGGCAGAAGTGATGATCATATGAGCAACTTAAACAGTATGTGCTACATATTTAGTGAATTCATCGTATTAAATGGCTACCACCAATGTGGCATGTATGTATTCTCTATAGATATAGGTTTATATATATAGTGTGTACATGTGTATATATATATAAAGGCAGACAAACAGAATATACATCCTGACACTGTGGTTCACATATAGTAGGTGATCAGTATTTATTGAATCAATAGCTAGGGTCTGTTACAACACAAACTCCTGGAGAGAGAAGACTTCTGCGTTTTAGACCAAACCAGTGTGTATCTATTCCAAAGGATATTACCAATAACCAACAGTCTGTTTCCTATGTCTTTTAAAACATTAATTATACACATATTCATCGTAGGTATACGATGGTGTGTGGGAGCCCAAAAAGGCCCAACAAAACTACAAGAATCCTGCCAAGTTCTCCCAGGGAGAATAACCCAGCATACCTCCTACGAGAATAACCCAGCATACCTCCTACGTGTCCATTAAGGCTGCCTAGGCCACAATGCCCTCATAGATCATAGATAGCAACTTTTTCAGAGCTGTTTCGTTCTTATGAGTTATTGATCTGCAAGCCAAACATTTTCAAACTGAGCCTTCACTCAAAGCTTGTAATATAATAGCTTCAATTTATTCTGTCAAGTACTCAAAGTTCCATACCTAGCCACTTAATCATGTGAGTTGTGCATAGTGAGTACCAGTGAAAAGTGAGGTAGACTTGGTGTCAGAAGGATTGTTACAATTTTTAAAATGCATTTATTTTTTTCCATCTAAAAGGGCTGAGGTTAACAAAACATTGCAGAGTTTTGTTGTTGTTGTTGTTCTGTTTTGTGGCCCTGTAATGTCCCAAGTGCCTAAGACAGAGCTTGGAAAACAGCAGGTGCTCAATAAATATTTTGAATTGAACCAAACTGAATTGTGTTGGTGCTTGAGTTCATAGTTAAGAAGAGATTATCATACTGTCACACCATGATGCCAATACCTGAACATGTCCATTTCCAACAATATTTAATAAATAATCTGAAGAATTCCCTCATGCTTTATCATTGCCTGAGACAATTAAAAATCAGGGCTGTTAAGACAATGCAAGGATTATCATAATATTATAAGAAAGGGATTGGCAATAGTGGGAAATGCCAGGGGAGGGGCGAGCACACCTTATCAACAAGGGTACCTGCCAAATGAACATTTATATACCTAACCCTGAATTGTACCCCACATATTTAAAATAAAAATAAATTTTAAAAAAAGACAAGGCAAGGGAGGCAAACAATTCTAGAGGAAGAGGGTTATGAGAGGGAAGAGGAAGGACATACATCTAACAATATATAGTTAGAGGCATAATGAGAAGAGGGATGTTTCAAATGTGAACAGCAGGAAAACAGAGCAAAGACTGAGAACCCAACATAGAATATCAATTGCTATTTCTAAAATAAAATTTTCTAAAAGGCAAGAACCTCTGGCTTATCGATGCATCCTTATCCACTATAAGAACAACAGCTACTTTTTACTCACTACATGCCAGGCACTATCCTGACTAGTCCTTATACTAACCCTGAACGGGAAGTGCTATTATTAACCCCATTATACAGATAAGGAACTGAGGCACACAGAGATTTGATAGTTTTTCCAAGATCACACAGAGCTATCAGGCACTAGCACAGGGCCAGGATTCAAATGCAGAGAGTTTGACTCCAGAGTCTGTGCTTGTAATCGGTAGGCTAGAGTAAAAGATATCCAGTGAATCAGAAAGAGAAAATCTAACAGAGGACCCAGTCATCCTGTCTTTTGTCGTTCTGTAGCACATGCTATTAGTTCACTACCATATCCCTCAATTTACCCTGGAGATTACCAGCAGTTCCAGCGGGTACCTTTATACTCATTGATGGCACCCTGTGTTAACACCCTCCACCTGAGTGTCTTCACAGGCACAGCAGGCCAGCAATGCCAGGAAGCCAATGACCTAGGCCCTAAGCCAATGAAGGATGGATGTCAGTAAGTAAATAGTTTCCTTTCCTCTCTCCTTGTGAAATGTAATAGAATCATTCTTACTTGCACTCTACAGTCTTTCAGTGGGCTCCGGGAGGGACTGGATCCCAAGTATCCTCTGAGGTACGCCCCTCCCTGATACACTCTTTATGGGCTCTCCTCCCCTCCTTGTCTCATTCACCCACTATGTTTCAGGGAATCATCTCTCCTTGTCTCAGCGTCTACTTTTGGGGAACCCAACTCAAAATACCTGTATAACATGACATTGAGTAGAAGTTTTCCTATTGCAATGGATTTAGCAACTATGACCCCAAACTAAGGATAAGTGCCCCAGCTACTAAAGACAGCTGTGTACAACTAGGGGCAAGACATCTGCTTGATGTCTTAAGAGGTGGCTGAAATAGTTCTGCAAACACATTAGTCTCCACCCCATAACTCTCCTCCCCCCACCCCCAACCCATTTCTTTAAATTCTCCTTTATTTCTCGCAGGGTTAGTATGAGGACTAGTCAGGACAGTGCCTGGCATGTGGTGAGTACTCAGTAAATATTAGCTGTTGTTATTACGGTGGATAAGGATGTATAGATAAACTAAAGATTCTTGCCTTTAGAAGATTTTATTTAGGAAAACATCTACTCATGTGCCCAGCTTCACGAAGTTATGTCTGCCCCTTATCCACCACCACCAATACCAGAAGAGTTCAAAGTGAGGGAGGGCAAAGATAATAGGAGCAGAGATCGGGAGAGTAGACAGTGCCAGTCTCCCAACTTCATGTCCTTTGAGTTCAAAGGAGGAGAAAAGTGTTAAATTGGATGATAAATAGACACTTTGAACAGGACTACACTGTTTTTATGTTGCTGTTGTTGTTAAGTTGGAGTCCCACCCTGTCACCCAGGCTGGAGTACAGTGGCACACTCGCAGCCACCGCAGCCTCAATCTGCTGGGCTCAAGCGATCCTTCCATCTTAGCAGGAACTATAGGAGCACGCCACCATGCCCGGCTAATTTTTTAAATTTATTGTAGAGACAAGGTCTCGCCAAGTTGCCCAGGATAGTCTTTAACCCCTGGGCTCAGGCAATCCTCTTGCCTCTGCCTCCCAAAGTGCTGAGATTACACGCATGAGCCACCATACCCGCCCGGCCTTATTTTGTTATTTATTAATTTAGAGTGACTGAAAAACTATGGGATCTCCCTGAGATACGGGTAGGAGAAAAGAAGATTCTACCTAGTAGGTAGGGCAGGAATAGAGAAAAACAATGTTTAATATTTACACTCCAACCAAATTAGACTTTTCAGTTTTACATGTTATACTTATTTCATGAAGAGAGTTCAGCAGAGCCAACCTGGATATACAATCTAACCAACACTATGGAGTAAAGATGAATTGTCAAATGCTAATCATCAAACATTTGAAAACTTTCTTTGCACCCACCATCAGATTAAAACAAAACCAACATTTCTTCCCAAATCTTCTAAGAGAGCTAAGCAGCAAATATGCAAACTGGAAGAGAATAACTCATTTTTGACTCAGTTCACATGGTCACTTTGTCAAGTACAATAGTTGTAAAATATTGGGAATCTTGACATTGAAAGAATTCAAAATCTGTTTTATTTTTATTTATTTATTTATTTTTTTGAGTTGGAGTCTCACTCTGTCGCCCAGACTGGAGTGCAGTGGCCGCTCCCGGCCACCGCAGCCTCGACCTGCTGGGCTCCGGCAATCCTTCCACCTCAGCCTTCCAAGTAGCCAGAATTACAGGCATGCACTACCATGCCCGGCTGATTTTTGATTTATTGTAGAGATGAGGTCTCGCCAAGTTGCCCAGGCAGGTCTCGAACCCGCGGGCTCAGGCAATCCGCTCACCTCGGCCTCCCAAAGGGCAGGATGGATTACAGGCTGAGCCACT